>CM035806.1:68370782-68618282 GCA_020466095.1 Chlorops oryzae
GCCAGTAGTATTATTTCCACAAATTTAAAAAATGGGCGTGGCAGTAGGGCGGTTTTCGAAAATTGTCTCGTACAACCGAAATTCAAATGGGACTTGAACGAAATTTGGCACTTATGCTTCGTTTGTAGCAATAAACATCATCCAAAAAAATTTCCTTGGTCGGTCCATTATTAAGGGTACCTCCAGTACTAGGGTCTGTCACCAAAATCCCAAAACTGCCCCAAAATCGGACTTTTTTGAAATATTTTAATGAAACTTAAAATTTGAGCGTATATTTAAGCCTCCGATTATAGTTCAACAAAAATTGGACAAGTGGGCGTGGCAAAGGGGCAGTTTTCATAAAGAAATCTATCAAAAGTCGGTATGTGGGGCCCCTTATGGTCTTAAACACCTCTTGATATTAAAAATTATTTGAACGACACATACATGTCGGGTATTCTATTGTCAGGCTCGCCTGACTATAACACCCTTACTTGTTAAAATTGGATTAATGGTTTAATAGGGTATTTGACACCATTAAAATATTGTAATGAGCCGTAGTTATTCTTTAAGAATTAAGGATTGAAATGCGGTTTTTGCATAATTTCAAACACTTACATGAATATATTCCTTAGAAAACATATATAACATAATTAAGGCTCAGTTGATCTTGATTGAACGTAACTTAACTTATGAATTTAAGTTATGACTTTTCTGTGCGAAAATCAGAAGGCTCCTTAGCGTAATGGTTAGCATGCCGCATCATCAATTCGAAGCCTCGTGTTCGAATCCCAGGGCAGGCGAGAATTAGTGGGGAAAACTGTAAAAATCTGAGGATTATTCTCATCGATTCTTATGGGTGGGGAAGAGAGAAATATAAGTTTCCGTTCTCAATTCTCGTGAATGCTTTCACAGCGTCGTGCGAAAATTCCTATCACATATATATGATTTCTATGAATTATAGTTTTAATAACTCAATTTTTAATTTTTTTCGCAGGGAAAAAATTTTATAGGCCTGTTAGATACGTACCAATGCCAATGCGCTGCCTCTACTGCATCACAAGTTCAATCGTCAACTGGTGTCCGCTCAAACATATGGGGCAAAACACGTCAAGTGTACCACCGGCAAAATTTTTTCTCCCCGATTTGGATGAAACTTGTTACAGTTGTTAAGATGTAAGAGTACGTTAAATGTGCAAAAAAAGAGTAAATTTTAATCACAGGTTGCCGAGATACAGGGTGTCAAAGTTTAGATTTTTGCTTCGAAGAACATATAATATTTCATTGAATTACAATGGGGCTAAAATCGCCTCGCTTCAAAAATTTTTCGAATGTTTCTTAAAAAAAATTTTTTGAACTTTTCGAAAACAATACTTAAAAAATTTTTCGATAACGGTAAATGAGGAAAATTTGGCATTTTAGTTTTATTTCTTGATTTTCTAGGAGAGACGTCATATTTTTATTTTTATTTTTTAATTTTGAAATAAAGCTTAGTTCTTCCCCTTTAAATTGATGCATAAATCAGAATGGGCGGACCATGATTAGTGCTCCAAATACACCTTTGAAGATGCTTACCTAGCATATTTCCCTCAATATCCACCAGCGTTGCCAGATGAATTTTCTTAAAAAGCGGGATTTTTTAAAAATTTATCCCAAAAATGCGGGATTTCATAAGCAATTGCGGGACAAATTTAAGTTTACTTTCGCGAGACAACAATTGTGGAATTCCAACAAAAACCCCTTAACAAAGTATTAATTATGTATTAATTCAGAATTACTTTTTCTTTTTATGGCTTTATTGCTCGCATTCAAAGATTTTAAATATTTTGTTACGTTAGTAAATTATTTTTACATTTCTAACATTTTGTTACATTAGTAGATTAGTTTTACTTTTCTTACATTTCTTACATTTAGTACATTAGTAGATTATTTCAAATTTATTTGTACTTTTCTGACCCTTTCACCGAATCTAAGATTTCTTTTTTATCTTTAAAAAACTTATAAAGCTCTACACATGAATAATTTAAATTAAATTGCACAAGCAACTCAGCAGTCATCAATTCCATCGAGCATTTATTTCTCACGTCTGACCATTTGAGATTCATTTGCGAAAAAACACGCTCAACGAAGCAATTTGAAGTTGGTACACTTAGTATGAAGGACACAACCTTGAAAATATTTACTGTATCTTGTTTATGAAACAACTTAAACAACTGGTGCCATATCTTTGCACTTAGCTTCTTTGAGTTCTCTCTTATCACATCCATGGAAGGTTTCAGCAAGTTAAATTCTTCGTATAAATTGTCCATTGATATATCTGATGCCAAATTTAAAAAAGTTGCAGCGTTTTTAACCATTTTAAAACTGATTTCCTTTTTTAGATTTATAAAGTCGAGTTTCGAAAATAAATTTTAGTTTGTAAAATCATACCGCTAAATATTCTTCGCAGCATTTATAAAATGATATAAAGTTTTCAATAGTTTTCTGCTTTTTCAGTTCATTTAACTTATCTAAAAGCTGTTTTGTCTGGTAACCAAAAAAATTATCTTGCAGTCTTTCATTTAATTTTGTGTGAAAAAGGCACACTGACTCATGAAGTTCTGCCACCGTCAAATCATTTCCTTGCAATTCCTTTATGAATTTGCCAAAGGAGGTCATTACGTTAAAAACAAAATTCATGTAAGCTAGTGTTTTTGTCTTCTCATCTGTCGATTGGAAAATTTTTTCAATCATTTTTGGGCACCTTTCTGCCTCTGAAAAATATTTCTTTAAAGCAACCCAAACTTTAAAAATTCTCTCAACAGCTGGACACAAAGACAGAAATCGAGTATGGACATGTCGCAGGAGCTCAAACCGCTCCAAGTCTTCAGTTTCAAAAACTCGAAGCAAATCTGCTCGACGTTTAGCTGATTGCGAAAAATGGCCATAGATTTTCAAAATCAAAGCTTCAACGTCAATGTCTAAGCGGTTACATGCAAATTTACTCATATTATGTAAGATGTGGACTGAACAATTCGCCTTCAATATTTCTCCATTCTTGTTGTGTAGATTCGTGTAAACAGAATGTCGAGTGCCAAAATTTACATTTGCTTTGTCAGCACCATAAGATGTTACTTGCGTTAAAGAGAGTTTATGTTTATCTAACGTTTTTATTAGGACGTCCAATATATGATCAGCCATTTCATTATTGCTCTCCACAAAGTCAAACAGTTTGTGCTGCAATCCGTCATCAAAACTAAAATATCGTATACAAACCGGAAACATTTTTCTATTACCCTTGTTGCTGGCATCTGTAGAAATGGAAAAATATAAATCACTTCCTAATTTTTGTATAAAATCTCTTAAGGCTTCTTTAGCCAAAACATCGCAGACTATTGCCTCGTTTTTAATTCTGCCACACTTAACATCTTTTATAATATCTGGGTAAAAGCTTTTGAAAGCAATCCATGCTGTTATAACTCAATGAATGTTCAACAGTGTGGAAAACTGAACAGATTTCTACAGCCGAAACTTTATGGCCTTTTTGGATGTCCACACTATTTGGCTTTGCGAAGTATTCTACCAAATTCTTAGTAGCTTGAGATTTTATAAGATTCTTATGACCTACGCTGTTCATACGCCTCTGGACGTCATTTTTCCACCATGGAAAACGCTGAAATCTTTTTTGCACAGACGACAAAATGCGCTATACTGACTTGTGTTGGATGGACGCAACCAATCATAACAAGACTCCCATTTCTGATTGTATTTCGTTGATCGATTTTGATCAATCTTTTGTGTTTTCTCAGGAATTGAATTTTCTTCATCGGAACATGAACATTCCATGGCGAAAGTGTTAACACTTTGGAGCAGCGCAAACCTACAATGTTATTTCATAACTTCATAAAATATTCAAACACTTGGTTTGACGTTTAATAAAGAATAAATTTATATATATATATAATAAGGTATTACCTAGATTCCTCTCGATTCGTAGAAGTTCCGAGATGTTTCGCTGCGTTCGCATTAAAGCAAGAGACAAGAAACCTTATTCTTTCTATTTCACACTACTTAGGAGTCTATTTTCAAATTTTGGCTCCCGCTTCAAATAACATATGTTCAAACCAGGGTTTCATGATTCACTTTTGCTAGTAGTTTTTGCAAAATGCTACCAAACAGAGGGAGATTTTATGGGGGGCAAATAAAGGCATGTTATTTTCAATAAAAATAAATGCGTTTTTGCCGTAATATTGATGAGCATGAAGGAGAGTAAGTTTCCATATATTTGAAAAAAGCGGGATTTTTCATGTCCCGGCGGGACATTATAATTTTAGGCCAAAAAGCAGGACATCACGCAAAATGCGGGGCATCTGGCAACGCTGATATCCACTCAGCGAGCGCATTGTCAAGCGCAATCGTTGCGTGCTGTTTTGATATGTGCACATACGAGTATAGGCATTGTTCGCTCGCTCAGTGGTTATTGAGGGAAATATGCTAGGTAAGCATCTTCAAAGGTGTATTTGGAGCACTAATCATGGTCCGCCCATTCTGACTTATGCATCAATTTAAAGGGGAAGAACTAAGCTTTATTTCAAAATTAAAAAATAAAAATAAAAATATGACGTCTCTCCTAGAAAATCAAGAAATAAAACTAAAACGCCAAATTTTCCTCATTTACCGTTATCGAAAAATTTTTTAAGTATCGTTTTCGAAAAGTTCAGAAAATTTTTTTTAAGAAACATTTGAAAAATTTTTGAAGCGAGGCGATTTTAGCCCCATTGTAATTCAATGAAATATGTTCTTCGAAGCAAAAATCTAAACTTTGACACCCTGTATCTCGGCAACCTGTGATTAAAATTTACTCTTTTTTTGCCCATTTAACGTTCTCTTACATCTTAACAACTGTACCAAGTTTCATCCAAATCGGGGAGAAAAAATTTTGCCGGTGGTACACTTGACGTGTTTTGCCCCATATCGCCATTCAAATTGTCAATAGGAGAATGCTATGACACGGGTATAGTTGGTCACTAATACTGGTGACGGAAGAACTAGTGACAGATTGAATCAGTCACTAGTGACACTTACTTACGCACGTTTTTAAAAAACTATTATCAAACAACTAAAGGTGTTATAGTCAGGCGAGCCAGACAATAGAATACCCGACACAGATACACATGTTAACAAAATTTTTCATATCAAGAGGTGTTTAAGGCCATGAGGGGCTCCATATACCACCGCCGAGTGTTGGTTTGACGGCTTGTCCAAGAGCACTTTGAGCTCTCCCAAAATATCGACGATTGTGTTGTTTTGATTTTCTATCTCGGATACTTTCACTAAAAAGAGATATATTTAAAATCATAGATGTTGACTTTTTGACAATATTCCAACCGTTTAGAGCTTCCACTGTTGTTTTGAGTTCATTGCACGAGCACTTGTTTTTGTCTGTCAAAAGGAAAAGTTTTAGGTTAATACTTATATGTTAATATATGTATGTTAATATATTTTAAACTAACCTTTCGAAAAATACTTCAGCTGAGCCTTGGAAGGCGGGTTTTGTTGTTGTTCGGACAATATTGTTTGACGCAGCTATGAAGAATTGGAATTAATGCAAAGCCTGTTTCAAAGGGTAGGCACATGAATTTATGTTGAATGTCTTCCAATAGAAATCGTTCTTCCTCCCCTAAGTCAAGGTTACATTTATAAATGCCTTAATCGCATGAATTTATCGGTTGGTCGAAAAGATTTTGTACTGCTTATAAACGTCTTCCGGATGCAAAATTCACTTCTCCTTCAATAAATGCCTCAATTTTTATTGGGATATCAGGTTTTATGGCACAGAAGTTATTGGGTGTTTTGATGGAAAATGAGCAGTCATGAATAAAGGCTGATACAATGATGCCTCCTACATATTTGAAGCCCTTTTTTTGGGGTTTTAAGTATGATTCATTTTTTTCTCTATTTGCAATCTATTGAAGAATTGCTGATGGTTTTCGGACATGTTTTTTTAAGTTCTGCAACTTGTTTTCGAAATCATAAGCTGAGAACGAAAGCAAAGTGCCGTATTCTTTAACACATGATGCCAAGTGCAATAGATTGTGAACATTAAACGAAACACTATTCTGTCCGAACACAATTGGAAAATTTTCTACAAACAATTGCAATAGCTCCTGGGCTACTTCAATATTTTTGTCTACATGGCGCGGAGTATTGACCAGTCGGTACGCACAATGCAGAAGTAAAAATTCATACAAAATATCTTCATGAACATTATTTAAAAGCACTATTGGACCAGTATACGCCAGAAACTGGTGAAATTCTGTTGCCTTCCAATTATGAATTTCGTTAAGACATCTAGGCTTTCTTGGGAATTCTGCAGGAATTGATTGTCGTAGCTTGACTAGATTAGCTGATATTTTATTTAAATTTGGTTTTGCCACTTTATTCTCAGTTTTTTCTATTCACAATTCGCAGAAGTATTTTTTTCATAACACCAAGATCGATGAGGTGCATGCTGTCCAAAGGTGTTTGTGTTATCATATTTAATCCGACTCTTTCCAAAGGCGTTTTTTTATGAAGAAATGGTTGAACGTGATGTTCGGGATATTTTCTTAAGGAAAAATCTTGATCCGAAATTAAATTGCCACTAAAGGTGCTAAATGTTAGTGTGTTTTCTACTTTTCTAGCAACTTGAGTGAACTTAGTGCAACCATGAGATGATGTATGTCCTGGTACACCGCAAACAAAGGCTTTAGCTGGAGTATCACATACCAAGCATCTCAATGAAAGGCGAATATTTTTTCCATTTAAAACAAAAGAAGGTTGTAATTGTTCAAACTCTTTCACAAAGTCTTCCAAAAATTCCTCAACGCATATAGGCTTACTTTGTCCCACATACATATATGCCAACTGGAATAGGTTCAATTTTATGGTTTAGATTGACTACTCTCATAAGAATTGGCCATAAGTGAGTCCGCGAACTCTTAAACAATGGTATCCCATCCACATTTACATCAATTTCTATTTTATCGTGACTGCTCAATACCTCGTGTTGAGACGAAGTGGACTGTATTATTTTGTAAAATTTTCTTTATTAATGATAAGCGAAGATGTGCGTCGTTACGCGATAATTGAATGACTGACCTAACTTAAACATGAGCGTCACCCAGCCAGAGGTTGTGGTGAATATTTTACACAAAGGGTTGCAACTTAGGCTAAGCAATTAGTGGCTTAGAGAGGTAAGAGGACACGCAGCATCATGCCCCCGGCCTTGAACCAGTGCGTTCAAAGAAGAAAAAAAATAATTCGAAAAAATAACAAATTCAGCAAAGCAAGAAAATAACAATTTAAATCAATAATTCAAGAAGCAATTGGCTTAGGCCTTTTGTAAATCGGCTTCGGTCGGCAGCAAGCATAGTCGATGTATCGGGCGCAACATCTCCCCATCTGATGTTTGGAGTTTCACCACTCGCACTAGGCCATCCTGTCCTGCCGCACATTCGACTACTCTACCTAGTTTCCATTTCAATGGCGGCGTCCTCTCCCCCAAAATCGCAACGATATCATTGATCTTTAGATTCGCTGTCGGTCGCAACCATTTGGCACGCCTTTGAAGAGACAAAGCGTATTCATCGCGCCAACGCCTCCAGAAATGCCGACGGATGGACGAGATAAACCGCCAACGGTTGGGAAGAGTGCCCCTTTCGATGTCGGTTTCTGGCTCAGCCAACGTTCTAAGCGGTTCGCCAATTAAAAAATGTCCTGGTGTGAGAGGACGTCTCGATCGGTTGCATCGGCTGCAAATACACACAAAGGGCGTGAATTGACGCAGGCTTCTATTTCCGTTAGTAAAGTGTAATATTCTTCGTACGTAAGGAGCACAGAACCGCAGACGCGTTTTAAATGGTACTTCACTCTCTTTATTCCGGTCTCCCAAAAACCGCCCATATGGGGCGCGTGAGGCGGGTTGAAATGCCATACGACACTTTGATCGGCGAAAATTGACTGGTTCGCTGCTTCTTGGACGGCCTTACTGAATAAATCGTGAATTTGGCGAGCTGCACCGACGAAGTTCGTGCCATTATCGGAGAAAATATGGCGACAAAGTCCGCGACGATTGGTAAACCGCTTGAATGCGTGGAGGAAGACGTTCGTAGACAAATCAGATAGCAGCTCGAGATGCATTGCACCAGTGGCCATGCAAATGAACGAGCATATGTACCCCTTGACCGCCTTTGCGCCCCTACCAGCTGAAAACTTAAAGTTGACTGGCCCAGCACAGTCCACTGCAGATTCGAGAAAGCACCTGACCAATGTGACTCGACTTCTCGGGAGGGCACCCATAAGTTGTTGTAATGGGCGACGTGATATAATCTTGCATTTAACGCATTTCCTGTACTCCATCCGTACTAGATTTCTCAATCCTACTATCCAAAAACGCCTCTGTATTAGCGCTTGCATCGTTTGCGGGCCTCCGTGGAGTGTCATCACGTGTACATCGGCTATAATAAGTTTGTTGATAGGTGAGTTTTTCGGCAATATGATCGGATGTTTGACATCCACGTCAATATTCATCTTATGTAGTCGTCCACCCACACGGAGCAATCCAAACTCGTCAAAAAATGGAAGCAGCCTACATAAGGAGCTATTGCCCGGCACAGATTCACCATTTCTACAAGCCCGAATCTCCTTCTCATAATAAAACTGCTGCACGTAACGCAGCAGACATGTCTCAGCTTCCTTGATTTCCTTGGTTCCAATAGGGCCCACGTTCATGGACGTTGCTGTGATTCGGGAACGAAGATTTGCGATGAATCTCCTCGTGAGCGCAATAATCCGTTTTAGTTTGAAAAATGAAGAATAGCGTGACAAGAGGTCCCAGATTTCCTCAGCTTCAGTAATGAGAACTGCTTGCCGCACTTTGCGAAGTTCGAGCTCTGTATTTGCTTTAGGAGGCACTACCTGCCAACTATTCGAATTGTTAGTTAAGAACTTAGGGCCTTGCCACCAAAGATTATTGGCGAGAAGCTCCGATGCCGAACAGCCTCTGGAAGCGCAATCGGCTGGATTACTCTCCGAAGGAACATGGCACCAAATTTCCGATGGGAGGACCTCATGAATCGCTGCAACACGGTTAGCGACGAATGTTACCCAACGGCTGGGATGGTTTTGGAGCCACGCAAATGTGACCATGGAGTCAGTCCAGGCAAACTTAGCGTAGGTCCAGCCATTTAAAGCGAAGCTTACATGTTCCATTAATTTCGCCGCCAAATGCGCGGCGCACAGCTCCAGGCGTGGCAACGTCACGGGCTTTAAAGGAGCAACCTTTGTTTTGGCGGCTAACAGATGAACCGAAACGACGTTACTACGAATACAACGCGCGTATACGGCGGCTGCATAAGCCTTCTCCGACGCATCGGCAAAAACATGTAGTTCAAGGGCGGCCTCATGCATATCCAATTCCGTCCAACGAGGGCATTTTAATGCGGCAAGGGCGACCAAATCATTCCGGTGAGCAACCCATTTGTTCGCGATGTCCGATGGTACCGGATCATCCCAGTTTACCAAGGGATGCCACAATTCCTGGAACCACAGCTTGGCTCGTACGGTACAAGGACTGAGCAGCCCCAACGGATCAAAAAGCGAACTAGCGTCAGATAGGAACCTCCGCTTTGTAAATGGCTCCACGAGCTCCTTAAGAGAAACTGAGTAGCATAGGAAATCACTTTGAATATTCCATCTTAACCCAAGCGTGTGGATCTCTTCTTCTTTGGTGAGGAAATGCTCCACTTCAGTTGTGACTCGCGACATTTTGTTCATAAAATTTCTACAATTTGAAGCCCATTTCCTTAAACGAAAGCCTCCTTCATCCAGAACATTAGATATTTTTTGTTGCAAGCATAGAAGTTCCTGTTCTGATGAAGCGCCTGTCAAAACGTCATCCACATAGACGTCTCGTAAGAGCACGTTGCGCGTCAATTCGTCGGCCTTTGAAGATTGCAAAGCGGTCTCTTGCAATGCCTTTATGGCAAGAAAGGATGCAGAGGCCACCCCATACGTTACGCGAAGCAAACGGTAAGACTTGATTTCTTCACAAGGATCGGATCGCCACAAAACTCTCTGATAGTCGCAATGTTCGTCCTTGACCAGCACCTGCCGGTACATTTTCTCCACGTCTGCACTCATTACGTAGCGATGTGAGCGGAAACGGACGAGGATAGAAAACAAATCCTGTTGTAACTGCGGTCCCACCAGCAAGGCGTCGTTCAAAGAATTTTGGTTTGACGTCTTCATCGATGCATTGAAGACTATTCGCAATTTGGTAGTGAGGCTTCCTTGTTTGAGGACGTAATGATGTGGCATGTAATACACGGAACTGTTTGATTCTGATGCGTTCTCCATGTGGTTCATATCAAGCAGCTCCTGCATAAATTCAGTGTATTGCCTATGTATATCAGCATTCCTATGTAGTCGCTTCTCCATTCTCAGGAAGTTCTGCTCCGCTTGCCACTTCGACTCGCCCAAAATGACGGAATCCTTGAACGGTAGTTCGACAATAAACCGTCCATCCGGTCCTCGGCGATGCGTCTCCGCAAAATGTTTCTCACAGGCCTCTTCCTCGATGGTTAAATGCCGTTTAACGTCGAAATTTTCAAGCTCCCAGAGCTTAGCTATGACTGCAGTTAAGTGAGAGTCGCAATGTAGAGCGGATACGCATAAAGACACTGGCGTCGATTCGGTAACGCGTCCAGACAAGACCCAACCAAATATTGTCTGCTGCGCCATGGGGCTGTTCAGTGTACCCATCCGCATGTTGGGCTTAACGAACCTCTCCATTTCATCCATGCCCACGAGCACATCAATCGGAGCCGAAACTGCAAATTGTGGGTCAGCAAGTTCCAAATCCTCGACGTGCGTCCAAAGGGGATGATTGAAATCACTAGCAGGAAGATTGCTTGTAATTTTCGGAAGAATCAAAACACGAATAGTGTGCGAGCAATCCGTTTTTAATGGCGAAATCGTAATTGCGCTCTCCCCGCGGACCAGGCCACCGCCTGCAGTTCCGACTCCAGTAACTATAATCGAAGAATGCCTTCTTGGGAGGCCCAAGCGCTGAATGCAGTTCTCGGAGACGAGCGACACGTGAGACCCGTTGTCCAATAGAATCCGAATAGGCTGCCATCGCCCCGAGCTATCCTTTGAGCGCGCTTGCGCAGTTGCTAGAAGAATAGGTTTAACCGTCGATGCGGAAGATGCCAGTGCTTGTGTTACGACTTCAGGTTCGGCGATACCCGCCGTTTCATCTGGGACATCCGCCGATGACGCAACGGATTCGATCGGAGTTAGCGATTGCGATGCCGACAAAGATGGATGCAGGAGAGTATGGTGACGTCGATTACAGATTTTGCATGACTGGGTGCTGGCACACTTGTCCCGCCTGTGACCTGCGCTTAAACAATTAAAGCAGGCACCCTTTTCCTTTATTACAAGACGCCTGTGGAAGCAAGAAAGTTGTTTAAAAGGTAGACAATTCATGGTTTTGTGGTCATTTTGGCAATGTAAACAACGATACGGCTTACTCGGCTTCTTTTTATTCTCCGCGCCAGTGTGTGCCTCTGAGACGTGTAGAACGTTGGCGGCCGATTTCTCGTTGGTTCCCTTTACGATGCCTAGGGATTCCAATGAACGACAGCGGGCCAGGAGAAAGTTACGCAGTTCCTCAAATGATGTGGATTGCTCGTGGTGAATGGACAGCTCCCAGTGTTTACGGGTTTCGTAGGCCAATTTTGAGAGCACTAAATGATTCAGCCAATCGTCCCAAAATTCTACCGGTCTGCCCAAAACGCGAAGTGCATGGAAGTGGTGAGACAAACTGTCCATTACGCTCCTTATAGCGCTAGCTGAATCAAACGTCACCTTTTTTATTGAAGTCATTGCAGTTAAATGATGGTCGACGAGAATCCTTTCGACGTGAAACCTGTTTTCCATCATTGCCCAAGCTTCCGAATAATTGCCGTCAGTGATTTGAAACTGACTGATAACCTTTAATGCATCTCCCTTACAGCAGACTCGAAGGTAGTGCATTTTTTGCGCGCCCGATAAGGCCTCATTGTTGTGAATTAGTGCAAGGTAGGTATCGCGGAAAGCAATCCAATCAGTAGGCTTACCGTGAAATGTAGGAAGATCCATCTTGGGTAGTCGAACGTCCGCGGCTGTTGAAGATTTCGGAGATGGAAACTCGGTGGCGAAGCTGCGAACGACTCGTTTCAAATTTGATTCTCCCAGAACGAACCAATCCTCCGCTTGAGATCGTTCCTCTTCTAACACGTGCTGATCCTCTGCGCCGGTGGTTACTTCAAGCTGTTGTTGCGCTTCCTTAAAGCGCTCCCACTGCTCGTGCATCAAATGGAGAAGGGTTTGAGCGCGTTCCTTGTCAAGCGTTTCCTCTTCACTTGAAAGCATGTAACGTCGGATAGCGTTTTTCGCCGAATCTCGGATTTTTATGGCCGCCATTTCCGGTGTGTATTTCAGTTAAATATGTGCTGAAATAGCACGATACACTGTTCAAGCAGAACAGCTGTTTAATTTGCCTCGTATCAATTTACAAATACGTTCAGAGTTGCATATAATTGCAAATTCTGTGAGATAGAATTTACTACGTCACTTGCAATGATGCAATGTGATTGCACAAGCAATAAGAACAATTAGGAGCCGAGGTCTTTCCAATAAACATGTAGATCAACACAGAGTCGCATTCGACTTGCGTTCACTGAGTACCATTCAGAACTAGAAACGATGATTGCAATACTGGTGAGTCGCTTGTACATTAGGAGTCGAAGGCTATCCAAAGAATGTTACCGGAGTTGCATTTAACTTACAAGCTCACCACATGCATCCAGGTCAACGAATAAAAATTGCATATACCTGGATTGATGATGCAATTATGCACGTGGTTGTAATGATAACCAGAGTCATTCAATTAATAAATTGACCAGTTTTGTAATTTATTCCTTAAGCTTCCCTTATGTAGTCTTGAGATCCCTTACCGGTGGCTCGCGATCTGCGATTCGAGCAACTGGATCCGATGGAGCAGGGAATCGTTATTACGGGCCCACGCTAGCGAAGATGAGGAGTTCCCGTAAAGATCCTTGGATCCGGCTCGAAGGACCAAAAATTATGTTGAGACGAAGTGGACTGTATTATTTTGTAAAATTTTCTTTATTAATGATAAGCGAAGATGTGCGTCGTTACGCGATAATTGAATGACTGACCTAACTTAAACATGAGCGTCACCCAGCCAGAGGTTGTGGTGAATATTTTACACAAAGGGTTGCAACTTAGGCTAAGCAATTAGTGGCTTAGAGAGGTAAGAGGACACGCAGCATCACCTCGTCTAGCTTTTTTTAACTGATTAAATATTCCTAAGTGACAATATTGTCCAGGAGCAATACTTCGCATTAAAACTTTATCTGCACTTCCTATCAAATTTGGTGCAGAAAGTGGCACATCTAAGCCTTCCTCTTTTAGAATTTTAATTAGCTTCTCCAAACATTTTCTCGAAGGTGTTGTTTCGATATACCACTGTTTCAACTTATCTGCCAAGCTGAGAGTTGGAAGAACGACATCCGCAAATAATTCTTCGAAATGCAACGTTTCTTCTTTTTCTTCTTCTCCTAGTCCAGTGATAAAGTTTAATTCCTTCTCCTTATTTTCGGTTTTTCTTGCATTGCATCTTTGTTTATAAATTCTTTGCTGTTTTTTTATTTTATATTTTAAATATCTTTTGCTCATTTTTTTATTTTGTTAATCACCTTTTAAATTGAACTTTGTACGATGAAAAACAACCGACGCGATTAAGAACAATGGCGGAATAAGAGCATGCGCGCATGGCGTACATTAAGGGCTGCCATCAGATTACATTTTTTTGTGTTTTTTAGGGCTTATTTACACTTTTCACGTTTGACATCAAAATAAGCTGACTTCAAAATTTAAAAAATTTTTTTGATTCAAAATAGAAACTTGACTGTCAGAATATATTCACTTTCTAATTTTAAATTATTTAAATTTCATTTTCAAAGAAACAAACGTCACTTTTGACTACTTAAATTCAAGAAAAATGTGGAAGAAGAAGCATATATTCAAGTTACACCACCTTATTAAATACGCCTTGGTTTTTAGCAATTTAACTATTTACGAGGACGTTAAGCAGTCAAACAGTTGTATGGTAAAAAATCTGATAACTATTAAATGCATATATTTGACTATTTAAATAAAAAGGTCTACTCTGAAATGAATTTGAATACATACCCTCATGCACAGAATAAAATCTTAAATGATATATTTAAAAAAAAAATAACAACCAATCTACTTCGCCACAGTTCAACATTTCACAACAAAGCAGTTTTAAAATTTCCAACACTTGGCAACCCTCGCCTTTGCAATAACTTTCAATCATCCCTCTCATGAAATATTCCGCTTCTCTATCTCATATCGCTGCGTCGCGCTCCTAAAAAATCGAACTGTCGACGCCTCGTTGACGATGTGAACAGTAGACACTTCGTTGACGATACCGTAGGGTTGGTTTCTACTGTCCCTATCTCTACTTCTTTTGTCTCTGGTGAAACAGTGGTGACAAGGGGTCAATTTTCCTCGCATTTACTGCAGGGAAACAACCGATATACTGACAAACACTAAGTCAAAAGAAGAACACAGCAGACAAAACGAAATTGCTGCTCAAACTGCTGCTCAGAGCTCAGCCGTGCGCTCTGCTCAAGTGAATGCTAGCGCCGCTGCCGCTATGGCAAAAAACGTTGGCGTCCACGAAAAGCAAAAAGGGTCGGCAGTGCAGACAGGCATGGATCGCTACGTGAACATTAAGCGGAAATTGAGTCCCCAAAAAATGCGAGGATAGAAGGCTCTAAAAGTATTGAAACCCAATGCATCAACGAGTACTGCTACTAGCCCAAGCCAAAATAGATTTGCGCTGCTTCCTAGCAAAGATGATAATGAATCATCTACACCAAGCCCCATCAAGAAAATCAAGCCTCCCCCAATCTACTTGCGTGAGGAATGTTCCAACGCTCTAGTAGCAACTATCGCTCGTTCCATTGGCAGTAGCAACTTTCACGTTGTTTCCATTAAAAGGGGTAACGTGAAAGAAACTAAAATACAAATTTATACGGAAACCCACTATCGTACCCTGGTGAATCACTTTGATGCACTCAAAAAAGCTACTATACCTACCAGCTTAAAGCAAGCAAAGGTTTAGTGGTAGTAATAAAAGGCATCGAGCCCTCAGTTGACCCAGCAGAGATCAAAGGTGCTCTGCAAGCTGCAGGTTTTCCAACGAAAACCGTTTTTAATATTAAAAACAAACAAAATATTCCGCAACCCCTATATCGCATTGAGCTTGATCCTTCAGCTACCTCCCAAAAACTAAAAACGAACGAGGTCCACCCAATATACAATCTGCAATTTTTGCTACACCGCAAAATTACGGTCGAAGAGCCTCATAAGCGGAAAGGACCGGTTCAATGCTCTAATTGCCAAGAATTTGGTCACACGCAAAACTATTGCACTTTGCACCCCGTGTGCGCTACATGTGGAGATCGGAATTCTTCGTACTCTTGTCAAGTTGATCAAGACAACCCTGATGTAAGAAAATGCAGCAACTGTGGTGGTAACCATAAAGCGAGTTATCGTGGATGCCCAATCTACATGGCAATAAAAAAAAGACCAACCCAAGCGGAAAACTCACCAAGAAGTTCCGAACTTCTTGGCAAGCCAGCAAGGGCCAGCATCAGCTGCTCTTCCTCCCAAAGCATTTTCATATGCTGAAGCAGTAAAGTCTAACACTGCGACCTAACCTCAAGCATCTTTTGCGACAGCAGCACATCCTGGTCGTACTCCTATGACTATTTCGTACGCTGACGCTGTCAGGTCGAACACTGCGGTACACCCTCAAGGTGCCATATCAAATTTGGAATCAATGATCTCGAATTTGACTAACTGCATGATGCAGTTCACTTCAACTGTGCAATCAATGCTGCAAGAGATGATGCGTGCTCAAAGCCAACTCATGCAAATTCTAATTGCAAAGAAATGAGTGTCTTAAAAATTTGTCATTGGAATGCTAACGGCATTCGACAACACAAGCTTGAAATTCAAAAATTTCTTGAATTACATTCAATTGACGTAATGCTCGTCAGTGAAACCCACCTTACAAGCAAAAATAATTTTACTATTAAAAATTATACGTTTTATGGCACTCATCACCCAGATGGAAAGGCACACGGCGGCAACGGTGTTTTGATTAAAACTCGAATAAAACACAATATAATGGATGCATTTTCCCAAAATTACTTACAAGCAACCTCTATTTCATTGCATTATGGTAACAGCGTTATCGCTTTAAGTGCAGTTTACTGCCCACCGAGATTTTCTGTTACTGGTACACAATTTTTTGAGTACTTCCAAAAGCTTGGCAACAAATTTATAGCAGCTGGGGATTATAATGCTAAGCACCCACACTGGGGCTCTAGATTAATTAACCCCAAAGGGCGACAATTATGTTCACTTATAAGAAAAAGTCGTGAAAATTTTGACTGTATTTCAACAGGTCAACCCACTTACTGGCCTTCCGACTTGCAAAAAAAAACCCGACCTCATTGATTTTGCAGTCAGCAAAAACTTTGATCGTAGCGAATTACATGCTGAACCCAGCTTCGATCTGTGATCCGATCATTCCCCTATTATAATAACAATGATGGACGTACCCACACTCACTGAAAAACCCGGGAGAATTATAACAAAGAAAACCGACTGGCACAAGTTTAAAAAAATATGTTAGCTCTCATATGAACGAGAACACGATCCTCCAAAGCGAAAATGATATTGAGGAAGCAATAACAGAACTAAACGATATCATAATATCGGCCGCAGTTCACGCTACCCCAAAATCAATCAGAAACCCAATAATACCTCGAAAAAATACTTCAAGCGAGATCGAAACCCTTGTTCGAGAAAAAAGACGCCTACGAAGAGAATGGCAGCGTCAAAGATCACCCTCCGCAAAGTACAACTTAACACAAGCAACTAAGCGCCTAAGAGAAGCTCTTGATAATGATCTGAGAACTAATTTAGAAAACTTCACACGAAAATTGAGCCCAACAGCCGAAAATAACTACTCTCTATGGAAAACAAACAAAAAGGTGAAGGCACCCAAAATAAACGTATCACCCCTGCGTACCAACACTGGAAATTGGGCTAGAAAGGATGAAGAAAAAGCTCATCTTTTTGCTAAGTACCTAGAAAACGTTTTTAATATGACTTCCAGACTGTCAACTTAAAATCTGATTTTAGCTTCTTAAGTTGAATTTAGAAAATACCCTTTCAGACTGTAAATTCTGAGTTTACGAGCTCACACGCCTGTTCGAACTTAAATTAGATGTTTGCTTTGATTGATCGAAAAGATAACGTAGTATAGTGGATAGGCCTCCGCCTTGGAACCTGAAAGGCTGAGGTTCGAATCCGGGCGCAGACAAGATTAATTGGGGAGAAAGATATTTTTATTTATTTTTATTATTAAAACAAACGAAAATTCATTTCACCTCTAAGATTTGAAAAAAGAAGCAAACAGGTAATTTCATCGTTTTCAAAAAAGGTAGTGAAATGTAAGGGTTGCAGCAACGAATGCCTAAACTCATGAGTTTATTTCTGAATTTAAATACCCTAAACTCAGTTTAAACTCACTACTAAAGTCTACTTAAGGTACTAAATTCAGTTTAACGCAATAGTCTGGAAACCATATAAGCCTAATCCACCTACGAACCCTTACCGTTTACCACAAACTAACCCACGTCTAAACGAAAATATACGTGCATTTCAGCATAAAAAAGATCAAACTATCAATTAAAGAGCTAAACCCAAAAAAGGCAGCAGGCTTTGATCTTATCACGCCACAGATGATACAACAACTCCCGGCCGCAGCCACAAGACTAATACTCTTCATTTTTAATGCTATATTAAGAATGGGATTTTACCTCGAGCCTGGAAAATTTAAACATCTCATGATCCCTAAGCCAGGAAAAGATTCCTCATTGCCATCATCATATAGGCCAATTAGTCTACTGCCAGTATTCTCAAAAGTTTTTGAAAAATGTCTCTTGGTAAAAATTTTACCGACTTTGCAAAGCCCAGAGTAATCCCCGAGCACCAGTTTGGTTTTCGAAAAAACCATGGTACTATTGAACAGGTAAACAGAGCCCGAAATCAGAAACGCGTTCGAAAAAAAAAATACTGCTCTGCCAATTTCTGGATATTTCACAGCTTTGACAATTTGCATTCTGGTTTAGTGTTAAAATAAAAACCCAAAACTACCCATAAAAACCAAAGCTAAATGGTAAATTCTCGAAAGGGTTTCAAAATTTGTATGATCCACACGAATGAGTTCCATTACGGCGTACTCAACAGCGTCTCCATTGATATTGATATACACGGTGACCTGTTTTTCCCCGAGCTATTCACATCTACATTTGCAGATGACACAGCAATTTTGTATGCACACAACGACCCTGCGGTCGCCTCTCGGTTCTTAATAATCATCTTCATATTGTTGAAGACTGGCTTGCGAACTGGAGAATAAAAGTAAATGAAAGCAAATGCACCCACATAACATTCACGCTGCGTCGCGAGACTTGCCCTCCAATTATGCTTAACAGCACACGAGTTCCACAGGCCAATGAAGTGAGATATCTAGGCATTCACTTAGATCGCCGACTCACATGGCGCAAACATATTGAGGCAAAACGCATGCAAATGAAGCTGAGCGCCCAAAAACTGCACTGGCTACTCAACAGTAAGTCAAGATTGCGGCTCGAACACAAAGTTCTTCTTTATAACGCAACACTTAAGCCTATATGGACTTATGGCTCCCAGCTCTGGGGAAAAGCGAGTAATTCTATAACAGACATTATACAACGCTCACAGTCTAAAATCCTTCGGACTATCACTGGTGCTCCATGGTTCATTAAATACAGCACTCGGTTGTCTCAACATCCGAACTCATTAGCCAGAAATTTGTTATTAACAAACAGCTACACACGGCTCAAGAGGCGTGACCTGCCTTCTCTCTATCAGCACTAATTCTCCTATTACCTTCTGTAACAGCCTTTGAGCAATTAACCACACTAAAGGCAGCCTAATCCATGCGTTGGCTTGGACCGGAGCCCAAATAATATAAGTACATATATATTTATATATGTATATATATATTCTAGTATTAAGATTTTTCACTTATTGTTAGTTCATAAGTTTTTTGAGGATGCAATTATAAAAATACGTGCAAAAAAAAAAAATATTAATTGCCTTTAAAAATGTTCAAATATCAAATTTCATCAAAAAATCTTGAAAGACTCCGGTTTTAGAGCAGTTTTTGTGATTTTCGTAACAGACCCTAGTACTGGCGGTACCCCTAAAAATGGTCCGATTGGGTCCATTCTCGAACTTGCTGTTACTCATGTCCCCGTGAGCACGCATACCAAATTTTGCTAAGATAGGTCAACTCCTTCGATAAGATAACTGTATACAGACAGAAGGACAGACGGACAAAGAGACGGACAAACAGACGGACGGACATGTCTAATTCGAATCTCCTGTTGACGCTGATCATTTCTATATATATTTTGTATGGTCTATCTCGACTGGTTCTGGGTGTTACACACAACCACACAAACGCAATATACCCTCGACACAGAGTGTGTCGGGTATAAAAAATATATTGGAGGTTGAATGGTAATAAGGGTTTCAGGATTCAGTATAGACTCCAGTTCCAATTTTCATTGGAGGTTTCTTAAAAGTGGTTCGATCGGGTCCATTCGCGAACTTATAACTCATGTCCCCGAAAACGCGCATGTCAAATTTCTTCGAAATAGCTGAACTTGTTCGATAAGATAACTGGCAGGCGGACAGGCAGATGGACGGACATGACTAAATCGAATCTCCTGGTGACACTGATCATTTCAATGCGTATTGTGTACGGCCTATCTCGTATGGTTTTGGGTGTTACGCACGAACGCACAAATGCAATATTCTAATCCTAAAAAATGATGTGCAGGCAATAAAATTTACCGTGTGACAATTTTTTTATGCACTCTGTGTCGAGGGTTTATTGCGTTTGTGTGGCTGTGTGGTAACACCCAGAATCAGTTAAGAAAGACCGTAAGGTGGTAAACACACCAAAGCCAACAAAACGTTTTTTTGACGTACAGCAAAAAACACTTTTCGACATAACCGTTGATGCCCGCGGAGCAAGCTTCGGAGCATTGAGAGCGAATGCTTGTGTACATACACAAAAGGCAACAAGCAAGCTGAGAAATCGAAACCTGTTTAGTCTGACACATGTAGGACTGTAGGTCTAACTGTCGACGTCGAAAAGCCTCTGCCGCTAATAAGAAACTCCCCATTAGGCAGGGATAGGAAACTCAACTCTTTCGAGAAATTCACCAAAAAGCTACCAACAAAAACCTTAAGCAGGAATAGGAAATTCAACTCTTTCGAGAAATTCACCAGAAAGCTACCAACAACAATACGGGCAGACAAAAAGTGGTACTATGATGCTACTTGCAAGAAAATTATAAAAGAAACACGGCGTCGGCTCTGTTTTTTATATTGCTTGAAAAGTTCATAATTGAAACTTTACTAAATGTATTACGATATTTTTTTGCTCAATGTGCACGAATGTATTCATTTTGTAATAAATTTACATACATTTTTGACTACGGCTACGAATTTGATTGTACATAGAATTTAGTATTTTTGCTGAAACAGTGTGATCAAAAAGTTATGTGGACAAGGTAGGACTAAAAGAACAATATCTATTTCTCCTTAATATTGAAAATCCTTTATTAGTTTTATGTTTTTCAAGCTTTTCATGGCATTTTATGAGTTTGGTAGATATTTTATATGTAATGTACTCGAAAATCGCCCAAAATTAAAAATAAAAGTGGCAATGCATTTCACCACAGCAGAGCTAAATATTTCGCTGCCATAGCATGCTTCTCTTTTCCTCGTGCTATATATATATGTTGAAGCAGCGTAGCTCTAACACATTGCAGGGATTAGGAAGAAGAAGAGTTAGACCTATAGTCCTATATGGTCTGACATCAGGCAGCGAACGAGCAAGACCTATGTCGGATGAAGCAAAAAGAGAGAACTGAAAAGGCGAAAAACGTTCTTCAGTGCAATGCGCACACACACTATCGCAAGCTTTCAATGTAGTGGTGGGCATCCCTGGACATAACCCACACCAACGCCAACAAACTTGTCGAGCTCAAACAAAATCCAAGCCAACAGCTTTTTCCATGCTTTTTTGTTGAAGCTTCTGTTTTGCTCATGTCGTTTTCACTGTGCGTTGTGCCGTTAGCTTACATGAGATTATCGACGTCGCCGAGCATGCGCAACGTTTTGTCGAGTTCGGTGTGGGTTGGCTGTATGGAGTGCCATGTATCAACGTCCTTCGAACAAATGCGTTAACCAACAAAATGTTGTGTCGTACTCGGTGCGTGTTGCTAGATAAGAAGCAATATACTTTTGTCGAATTCGACATGATACAACGTTTTGTTGGCTTTGGTGTGTTTTCAGCCTAAACAAACGCATTGAAATAATTGGCGATAACAGGAGATTAGATTAAGCTATGCATGTCCGTCTGGCTGTCCGTATACATATTTCTTATCGAAGGAGTTGCAAGGTCCAGTACTGGGGTCTGTAATGTAAATCACAAAAACTGCTTTTACACATTTTTTTATACCCAGCGTAAGCGGGGTATATTAGTTTTGTGCAAATCTTGTAACAGGGCGAATTAAGCTCCGGAGATATAGAAAAATATATATAGAAATGATCAGGATCAAAAACTGAATCGATTTAGACATGTCCGTCTGTCCGTCCGTCCGTGGTCGGATCTCATCCGAAACGGCTGAACCAATGAAGTCGAAATTTGGCACACATGTAAATCGGGGTCCGAGTATGATCCTAAGTAAAAATGGGAGAAATCCGCCCGCTGCCACGCCCACAAATAAATTTATTGTGTTTTCATTAAAATGCTTGTAACTTGCGAACCACTCAACACATTCCATTGATATTTAGTGTGCTGGTAAACTACGAAAAGGGACATATCCTGGCAAAAAATGGACGCCGCCTTCCTCGAGCCACGCCCACAAATAAGCCCAAAAATAAGGGCTTATCGTAACTTGTGAAGTAAAAGGCGTAGAAGCTTCAAATTCGTAGCATAGGTTGACCAAGGCAAATGAAAGGTGTAGGAACAAAAATTTATGTAGTCCGCCCACTGCCACGCCCACAAATAGAGAAACAAAACATAGTGCGCTCATAATGTCTGGACGCTGGGTATTTCAAAGTCGGGCTTGACCGACTTTAGCTTTCTTACTTGTTTTATTTTAAATTTTATGCAATCTGTCTTAGTTAGACATTCAGCATTTGGTCTATAGTTATTCCAAGTTAACAGGTATGGATTCCACATTTAGAGTACCCATATATATTCTATACTAACTTACTTACTAACTATATTCTTATATTATATAATTTTATAGTCTATTTCATGTTTGGATGCTTAGTATTGCTTATTTACAACTTTGTCTAAATGGAAGATCAAGTACATGATAGCGTTTTAGACGTTTTATTTCAAAAGTGTCACCAAGTGAGCATAGAGCCAATAAATTCGTATGGTTACTTAATCGGTTGAGATAGACTTCACTTAGCCTTGTTATTTCTTTCTTAACGCTAGGAATTTTTAAGGCGCTATGCAGTGTTTCGTTGCTGACATACCAGGGAGCGTTAACAATTCGCCTGAGTACTTTTGATTGAAATCTTTGAAAGATTTCTACGTTTGAGTGTCTTGGAGTACCCCACAGCTGAATGCCGTAAGTCCAGATAGGTTTCAAGATGGATTTGTATAGTGTTACTTTGTTTTGGACGCTTAGCTTGGACTTCGGACCCATGAGCCAGTACATTTTTTTTTTATTTAAGACTTAATTCTTGTTGTTTCGATTTTATGTGTTTTCGCCATGTGTGTCGCCGCTCCAGGTGCATCCCAAGATATTTTACACTATCTGTTTGGGGTATTTGCGTATCGTTAAGATACAGGTGGGCAATTACCATTCTTCAGTGTAAAAGTAATACTAACAGATTTTTCGGTATTTACTCTAATTTTCCATTTTTTGAGCCAGATTTGTATACAATTCAATTGATTTTGAACAATGCGTGAAGCTTCGATGGGACATTTTCGGCTCACTGCTATGGCTGTGTCATCAGCATACGTTGCTTTAAGAAGATCATTGCATGTGGCCCATATGATGTGGGCATATCAGCGGTATAAAGGGTATTTAGCACTGGACCAAGAACACTTCCTTGTGGTATACCAGCTTTAAGTTCATAAATTTTTGATATTTCTTGTCGATGTTTGACAAAAAAGTGTCTCTCACTCAAGTTAGGTTTCAGAACGAAATAAAATTAGGCTGGTAAGAGTGTTTTGATCTTGTATAGGAGACCTGTGAGCCAAACACTATCAAAAGCTTGATGAACATACAAGAAGGCAGCGCAGCAGTATTCTTTATTTTCAAGGCATTCTTCAATCATTTTAACCACTCTGTGGAATTGTTCCGGAGTGCCATGCTTGTGTCTGAACCCAAACTGGTGTTCGGGTATAATTTTCTGCCTCTTCATCACTGGCAACATTCTAACATACTTACAAATAATCTTTCGAATATTTTAGAGAATGTTGTCAGTAAACTAATGGGACGCTATGAAGTCAACACGTTTTCTGGTTTATTCGGTTTGGGAACCAGTATTATTTCGGCACATTTCCATTGCAGCGGAAAATGATTAAGTCGCAAGATTGCAATAAAAATATTAGTAAGGTACAGGATAGCTTTTTCCTTAAGACATTTCAACACTTTTGTGGTAATCTGGTCAAATCAGGGTGTTTTTTTAGTACTTAATTTAGATATTTCATTTTTGACTTCTTCAACGGAAATTGACTTAATGGGGAGAGCCATTTGGCAGGGAACGTCAAGGAAGCTAGCAATTTCCTCATTGGTACTACAGTCATTGACGGTGTTTGGCTGAAAGACAGATTGCAGGTGTTCAGCGAAACCCTCTGCTTTTGATATATCGGATCTGCACCAGACTCCTGTTTTGTCCTTAAAACATATATTACGGTTTTTTGGACGCTTTAAATATTTAGTAGCTACCCAAAGATTCTCCCCGTTTCTTTTGGATGGATCAAGGTTCAGCAAAAAGTAATTGATTGAATCGCTTCTTAATTCGGCAAGTCTAGTTTTAAGATCTTTTGTAGCTTTATTTAAGTTTCTCTTGTCAAGAGGATTTCTGGTTTGTTGCCAAAGAGATCGTAGTCTACGTTTATTTCTAATCAGTAATCTCACATCGCGACGTACTAAGTCTGCTCTGCTTACATCTTGCTTTAAGGAAGTTGATAAGCACGCTAATTCATGGATTTTGTTAGTGAAGTTTTCAACAGACTCGTCTAATTCTTTGGGTGTATTAAGAGATATATTAAGATCAATATGCTTATCTAACCAGTATGTAAATGAGTCTAGATCTGTTCCCCGAGTTATAGCTGCATATTTTTTTGGTTTGCACTAAGCAGTATTAAAATACGATAAAAGAATAGGAGTATGATCTGAGCTTAATTCTTCACAGTCTTTTATGTTCAAATGGCTTACGGATATACCTGAATAAACTACAAAGTCGAGGAGGTCCGGTATTTTCCTGGGGTCAGATTGCCAATATGTTGGGTTACCTGTTTGACAATGTTGCGTATCCAGACTCGATTATGCATTTATACAACTCCCTACCCTTCGTGTTCATTATTCTTGATCCCCACCATTGGTGTTTTGAGTTATAGTCTCCCCCTGCAATAAATCTTTGTCCAAGCTTTTCAAAGAAGTTTTTAAAGTGCATTGATTGCATGGAGAATCTTGGAGGAAAGTATACAGCACTAAGGGTTACGTCATATAGCCTACATTTTATTTTTATACAAGCAGCTTGTAAGTATGTCTCAGTTACATTATCTATTTGTTCATATTTTAAATAGGATTTTATTAATATGGCTGACCCACCATGCGCTCTGTTATTTGGGTGATTGGCGCAAATCAATTTATAGCCTATAATGTTACAGTACGATCTAGTCGTAAAATGCGTCTCAGATACCAACATTATATCTACATTGTGAGTTTTTAGGAAAACGTTTAATTCATTTATGTGGTTCGTCAAACCATTTGCGTTCCAGATAGCTATTTTAAGGTCTAATTTCATAATTTGTTGATGATTGTAAACATCATAGTGATTAAATTATTTGTAAGTTCTGTTTGCTTATTTAGGAGAATTGCAATTTTTTGAAATGAATCAATATTAGTGTTATTTTTTTGTAGTATGTTGGCATATGTAGGGCCTTGATTTCTTTCGTTCAGTTCAGTTGGATTATGTGTAGATAGATGTGGGAATTGATGAGAGTTATGAGTAAAGCTTTTAGGGACGTGCCTAATCTGTGTTTGAGATGATTTTCGAGCCGCAAGTTTGTGATAAACCTTGCAGCCTCTAAAGTTGGCTGGGTGGTTTTGAAGGCAGTTGACACATTTTGCATGAGAATCACTATTTTTTTGGCATTCAGCTGTTGGGTGATCAAGCCCACATTTAACGCAATTGTATGGTTTCTTGCAAAAGGATCTGGTATGTCAAAATTGTTGACAGCGATAGCATTGAACGATATCGTTTGCCTTTTTTGGTGCTTCAATTTTAACAATAGCATTACCTATTGCTCTTATGTTATAAATTTATTTGTTGGTGTTGTGTGGTTCAAGATCAACAAAATGCATACAAAGCGGCTGTTAAGTTACTCGATTGTGAATAGTACTAATATTATATTTCGGACTTGATGGCCTAGGCTTTCGAATTCACTTTTGATTACATCGATTGGTGTCGAATAATGCTAATTTTTAACTACAACGCTAAAAGCCCTCTCTATTTTAAGTTGATAAGTGAAAAAAAATATTTTTATCTATTAAATTTCATACAAGACTTCTATAAGCTTCAATACTCTTAACTAATACTCTTGTTTGTCCGTCTCGCAATGCTTTAAAATTAAACTCTTTGCTCCCTATTGTGGTGGATATAAACTTCAGCAAACCATTAATGTTCTCAACATATGGTATGAAAATCGGTGGTGGCTTGTGTGTGGGATCATTATTTGCACTATTTGTTTCATTCTCCGTTTCTTTGTCGTTTTCCTGATCTTGTTCACCTTCATCGAGCTCCAGATTTGCATACCTGTTGTTGTTGTTTGTCTATGTGCCGCTATCATTAGTTGTAATTGCTTGTCGTTTGTTTTGGATATTGTTAGGAGATGTAGGCAAGTGACGCTTTCTAGGCACTGTCTGCCAGTCTGTGTCCATGTCATTGTTGTTGTTCACACTCATGTTGTGTAAATAATACACGTGAGTGATCACCAAACGATTTTTATTATTGTTATTATATCTTTTCTTATATTTATATAGTTTTTTTGTGTATTTTCGAAAAGTATATGTTATTTTGTACAATCAGTAGTTATTTATATAAACTCTTTGAATTGTACTAACGCACTAATTACGCACTCGGTTGCTGAAACGTCCTCTCGCTCGGAATATAACATTCAAACTGCTTTTACACATGAATTTTTAAAAATATTTCGATAAAATTTAATATGTGAGCATGTTTTAGTGTATTGCTGCGATTAACAAGTATATAGATAACAGTTTCGGTGAGGCGGGTATTGTATTGTCACGTGCGCCTGACTATAACACCCTTATTTGTTTCAAAATTTTTTTGTGTTCTGATTTTTCTACGCTGCATCGTGCAATATTCCTATTGCATTCAATATGAGCTGATGTTTTTGCAAAAAACCCTTTTTCATTTTGATTGAGAAACTAAGAAGAGCATGTTTGGCAAAAGGAAGAAACAAACAAACAACAAAACCAATATTCAATACCCTCATTCAGTGTTAGTACAAATTCATTGATACTGCAATGATTTTAAACTATCAGTAGGTATTTTCAGTACCAGTAAATCAGTACTGGTAATGCAAGTGAAATTTCAGTACCAGTAAATCAGTCCTGGTAATGCAAGTGAAATTTCAGTACCAGTAAATCAGTACTGGTAATGCAAGAGTTATTTTAAGTAGCAGTGAGCTATGTTAGTACTGGTACTTAAAATGCTTACTGAAGTATAAATATACTGCAGTGTGCCCATGTACGCCATGTAGCTACTCAGCCCTTAAAAATCAGTGTTGTCCACATAATATTATGTAAAAAGTTTAAAATGATGCATATTTCAACTTATTTCGTGCACACCAAAGCATTTATTTGAATTTGGCGCCTTTCTTTGCATATCGCACCCTGGCAACTAAGGAGACACAACTCAAAACGTGTGATTTTTCAGAAAACACTAACAAATGTTTTTGAGCTTATAAAACATATTTCTAAAATAAAACACTGTTTTTTACGAAGAAGAGCTTTACAGAAGCTCATTCAGGGAGTGTTATGAGAACTGATTGACATGTGACTTGTGAAAAAGATTCACAATTTCGAGTGGTGCCAATATAGTTGCCGGGGTGCGATATTTTCCAACACAAAACAAACAAACAAAAAATATACTTCACACCATTCATTTTTTGGCTAGCCAAATCGCCAGTTATCACAGACTGGCGTAGTGGCATTTCGCAAATATCGGAGGCGACCTACTGGCACGAGAAACATTACCCTCCTTCTGTCGCAGTCGGGAAAAAAAATATTCGGGTTTTGAGAAACGGAATAACTTCTACTTTTAAACATTTATTTTGCATTTAAAAATAAGAAATGTACGGATAATCCTTTGAAAATTTCAACCCTAGGGTTCTCACCAGGATATAACGAACATATCACACTTATATGTGCATCAAGTTAGCTTGCACTTTTTTGAATTTCCCGAAAAAAATTATTGTGCTGTAATGTGCCCAGTTTGTGCTATCATGTGCCGTTTCGAAAAAAAAAAAAATTCCTCAAGGAATGCCATTTTTATGAGGAGGTCCTTTTTTTGGTGTCAAGTTAGCTTGCACTTTTTCGAATTTCCCAAAGAAAATTATTGTGCTGTAATGTGCCCAGTTTGTGCTATCATGTGCCGTTTCGAAAAAAAAAATTCCTCAAGGGATGCCATTTTTATGGGGAGGTCCTTTTTTTCTCTAGTGGGTGTGGGTTTCTTGTCATGGTCGTTCCTTTAGAAAGCGTACAAAGAAAAATTTTTGTATGCAGAGATTTATTTATTTGAATTGACAAAAAAAAATTTAAGCATTCAAGACTCAGAGTTTACTGCGAAAAAAAAAACGGGGACAAATGAAAACGGATGAAAAAAAAATTTTTTTTTTTTTAAAACATTATATATTATTTATTGGATCACTCCCTTAGGATAGGAGTTTATCAATAATTTTTTAAAATCTTACACCTAATTTAACACAATTACATATCACAAAGCATATTCCAACTTATAGAAATGTTTATGAATGTAATTTTTTGATAATTACGGGCCTCGGTTTAAGAAGACTGGGCTTTTATGATGTGTGTGTAGGATCACATGTAATTGAGTCGGTGTTGGAGAGCATAGAAAGCTCGATTAAATGGTAAAGCAGTGGATTATACGCGGGAATTGCTGATTTGTGAAGAAACACATGCATTATTGACGGTTTTGTTTGCGGAAACGACGATTTTAAGGAGTTAGGGTGTGCGTGGATTGCAAGGGTGCATGGAGTGCACCCATAGAGTTGGGGATCTGCTAGGAAAGCTGTGATGATGTATGTGCATGGATTGCATCTGTTGTTGAGTACGACTAAGAGCCAGTGGCCGATCATTTCTTTTTAGCCTCGAATGGAGAGATGGATTTGATAGTCTGCGCGCGAGTGGATTCACGTGTGCTTGCAGTTTACACAAATACTTTTCTTTGACTTTGGCGAACTCCATTTTAACCAGTTTTACGTTAAGCTCTCTATGTATTCTTTCATTTGAAATAAACCAAGGAGCTCCGGTTATAGTCTTTAGTCCAAAAAAAAATAAAAAAAAAAAGCGAAAACCCCACGCTTCCAACAATATTTAAAATATCTATGGCAGGGAGGTCTATATTTTCTTTTATAGTTTATAGGCTATTGTTTAAATATGTCTAAATCACGAGATTCAAGAAACAAATTTAAACCGTCTTGATTTAAAATGTCAAACGTGAATTTTTCTTAAATTCCATGATTTAGCCTATTACATTTAATATATCCATTTTAATGTTTTATTTCCATTTGGAATTTTTCCACTTTTTTTGCTACTTTTTGTTTTTTTTTGGCTTTAAGTAAATGGCCGGGACACAGTGTAGGTCCACATATGCCAATTGAATCTTCGCTTTAATGACCGACGTCAGAACTCAACGCGGAAATTACCCGCTTGCGCTGAAGTGCCCAAAACACCACAAGAGCAGGATACACTGATCAAGTAACAGCAATACGCGAACAAAGTCAGGAACAGCTGGATCGCCAAGTCAGCATGAGCTCCAATGACAAACCAATGACCCTGTTATGAGTCAAACAGCAGAGCAGCTCATCTTGTAGCTTACGCAATACCGCTAGCGACGGCAGACGGCCAAAAACGCAAGATGGCATTTCCCACCACCGTATAAGCGTGCCAAGTACAACGTTGCGACATAGGGGACTGACGCAGAATCACCGAATATGCTGAATCGGATATTGGTCATGGCACAAAACGACCAAGATACCCGGAAGTACATCTGCACAGGTCAGCATGCGTCAGCAGGCCCATGACACCGTTCCCGAAGAACACACCAGCGTCTGCAGAGCGCAGACCTAGGTTAAGAGTAATTAGCTGTGCATTTTAATACTAAGATTAGTTGCTAACAGTTGCTGATAGCCATTTTGCAATAAGTAGTTACGTGTATTTCTTACAGTTAAGATCGATTTCGATTAATAAATCGTTATAAATTATAAAAAGGTTTTTCATTTAGAAAATTCGGTTCGATAGGCGAGTGAAGGATTCCGGAAAATCCTCACAACAACCCCAAGCCACAAGCAAGGAGCCAACAGATCCGCTAGCTAAATCACCGGCCGATAAACGAACATGTTTAGCATTTGAACAATAGTCAAATTAAAGACAACAAAAACAGAAAAGTTTATCAATCAAAAATTTAAAAATCAATAGCAGTTTCCTCCAAAAATCTGGCTAGTTCATAGAGCGCCTCCAAGTTACAATCATTCAAAAAGTCGCTTCTGTTGTAGAATCTCTTGAATATTTTATATTTTAACCTGACATCAGAGTAGGCAGGACACTCAAAAATACAATGTTCAAGAGTATTAAGCAGACCACAGGTGTCACAGTTTGGATCTTTAATTGCACCTATCCTACTGAGGAAAACGCAATCATACGAAGACCCAGTCAAAAAGCGGTTTATCAGTTTAATTGTTTTAGGTTCAAGCGTGCACTTATGGAACCAAGGTTTATTTTTGCGGCACGGTCGAGCCTTGAAGAGGCCAGATCCGTGCAATCCCTCCTCACTCAACGCCTGTCTCAGCCAGCTCTCTTTAATTATATTCTCAATTCTTGAGTATGCCTCAGACACAGAGATTTGGTAGTAGATCGGATAACCATCCGCAACAGCCTGCTTAGCCATCGCATCCACCGTTTCATTTAAGGCAATGCCAATATGGCTGGGAGTCCAAATAACCTTGATCAGCTCAAGATGCGACTCTTCCGCTATGTTATGAATTTCAGCTACAGTATGGTTCAAAGTGTTACATTTATCCAGCATCTGGCAGGCAGCCAAACTGTCAGTGAAAATAGCGATTTTTCCCCGTGTTTTAAATCTGGCCAACTTAACTGTCATTAGTATCGCATAGAGTTCAGCCAGAGACGAAGATGTCACTGAAGAAATTTTGTACTTGAAGGCACGATGATCATTAATGCTAAGTACAGCGCAACGCGAGGCTTCATTACCTATCGACGCATCCGTGGCATAGCACATCAAGCCATCCGACTGAAGCAAGCTCAGCTGCTGGATATATTCACCTTTAATTTTCTCACCATCAATCTTAGCCTTTTTACCTGTAAAAATCTTGAGGGAAACGCTAATTTTATCGCTAATCTCATAACCAACTTGAGGATTGACCAGATCAATAATATCTTTTAACTTGTTATAGACATACGAGTAGCTCGACCCTATCCCAGGGGCATTTGTCACCGACATGAACTGGACTTGGTTAAAAATCTTTGCTCTCACCACCTCTCTCGCCGTTAGCAGCAGCGACCTATGATATGGAGGCAGCTCCTTAGCGATAGCATAGCCGAGATATTTATCTATGAGTTTGAGGCGGCACACAGTGTGCCGACTCCATACATTGCTTGGCCAAAAATAGAAGGAGTTGTCGTAGAGCAATGAAATTTGGCATGGAGGTTTATTTTTATAAAATTAAGAAATTGTGAAAAAATTGTAAAAATCCGACCACCCCAACCCCCACTCCCCATGTAAAGGGGGGACTTCAAATGCCGACATTTTGGACCTACAGACTTGAAATTTGGAGCAGAGCTTAATTTCATGCTCTAAAATTGGAAAAATTTAACTAGGGTGGGCTGCCACGACCACTTTTTGTGGTACGCCTACTCAAAGTTGGGAGATACAAGGGTAATGAACCCCCTGCAAATCGTATAAAATTTTTAGAAAAATTGATGAATTTCAATTTAATTCTAAAATTCAAACATGTTTTCAATAGAAAAATTTAAAAAGACCACCCCAGCCTTGCCAAAGAAAAAAAAGCGAGGTGGAAAAAACAGTGAATTTCAATGTATAAATCCCATATATTTGATACTGACGCTTACGTTATTCTTGAAATGTAGAGCTTTTTTATTTGATAACTCACAATTAAATTTCTTTGCGTTTTTAACGTTCATATAAGGTGTAGTAAAAAGATATATAGCTTATTAAGGCATATAAAACATGTAGTTATAATGCATATATCATCTAAATTAAAGAACAAAGTATTATTTGAAAGGTAATTAAGTTGAGTTTATTCTACTCGTTTTTTTTTTAAGAGATATTAAATTTTTACTTATGCTTTTTTAAGTGCAGCTATGTATGTGTCGGAAATCCTTGCAAGTCCCTTGTCGGAGACCCTTGTAAGTCCTTTGTCGGAGATCCTTGCAAGTTCTCCTCTACCACGTACTGAGGTTTCTTTGCGTTACTCATTTTCTACAAAGTACCGAGCTGGTCCTGGGGTCGCAAACACACAAGTTTCTTTTTCGAATATATTCAAAAAGTATCTTTTTCCAATCATTTCTCTTCCCTTAATACTTCTTATTTTTTGTAAATTCATAAGTATGCCTACTTCGATCTCTTTTATTTTATTTTTCTTTCTGTTGCGACACCCAGTTCTCAGAAGGCGAGGCCATTTGGCGATGCCACGGTCTTATGAAAAGTCACAACCACGACTATCTACGACACGGCCATCCTGATTATCACACGTCCTCGTGTGAATCAAAGAAAAAAACAATCTTATTTCAATTACATTTATTTGACAATTATTTCACACGGCCATACTGACTTATACCATACGTCCTCGTATGTGCTATACCCTATGATCTTATTAACAATTTATTACTTTATTAGAGGCTCATCGTGGCCGCGCATCTCAAGCAACATTTAGTTACACACCGGAAAAGCAGCTAGTTTACATTCTCTTTACTATTAGGATTCTTTCGCAAAGTGTCTCTTTCAACACGTTCAACAACATTGGTGTCTCTTTCAACACCTTCAACAACACTGGTGTCTCTTTCAACACCTTCAACAATACTGGTGTCTCTTTCAACACCTTCAACAACACTGGTGTCTCTTTCAACACCTTCAACAACACTGGTGTCTCTTTCAACACCTTCAAAGTCACAATCCACCTGCCCTTCCGGCAACTTACGTAAATGTTCTTGAGAATATTTGTACGTTCTTTTATTGGATAGTGATTTTAATAGGTATCGATCACCTTCCAGAACCTCTGCTACCACGAATGGGCCTCTAAACTTAGGATCTAGCTTAGTTTGGTGTCTTTCCTCATTTCTGAGCAAAACATAGTCTCCTACCTTATATCTAACAATTTTAGCTTTATTTTTATCAAACCTCTGTTTATCGTACAATCCATTCACCTTTATATTTTTTTCAGCTTGGGTCCTTGCCTCATTAAGATCTACACTATTTTCCTCATCATTGAATGACACCAAACCAAATGGTCTTGCAATCTTTCCAATCAATAATTCTAGTGGACTAGCTTTAGCAACTCGATTGACCGTACAATTCAGCGCAAGTTGCACTTCCTTTAAGGCATCTTGCCAAGACCTTTGACTTGTTTCAACTGCTGTCAGTAAATTCTTCAACGTGCTCATGACTCTTTCTACTTGTCCATTTGCACGACAGGCACCAGTGGCAATCAAGTGCAATTTGATATTTTGCGAAGAACAATAATCGCGAAAATCTTTGCCCGTGAAGCATCTACCCTGGTCGGCTATGATACGGAAAGGTACACCAAATATGGATATAGACGATTTTAACGCCTTTATACAATTCTTACTATCGATATTTAACGTGTGGTGTAGGAAAACGTACTTAGTAAACGCATCTATTTGGACAATTATATACTCCTTTTTATCATTTTTGCCACTCAGTTTGCCAGTTATATCAATGTGAACTGTATGCCACGGGATGCTGAGTTTTGGAATTGGATGCAATTCTGCCTGGACTTTACCTGAAGATGACTTAGACAGGTTGCAGGTAATACAGTTTTCTACAAATTTACGAACATATTTTGACATATTGGGGAACCAGTAGTGCTCAAAAACTTTATCAAGAGTTTTTTTCCAACCAAGGTGCATAACTGATTCATGGACATGATTTATAACTGACCATCTGAAAGTTCGAGTTATTAAAGGCAAGCATCGGGTTCTTCCATTTTTTTGTACTTTCCGATATAAAATACCGGCTCGTAATTCATATGTCCTGGCTATATTTTCATGTAGACTATTATCGTGCAGTTTAGACATTATAAGAGATAATTCCGCGTCCCTTTGCTGCTCCGCAAGCAACCAATTATCTGAAATTTCTGCTAAACAAACACGCTTTTCCTGAACTTTAGATGTTAATTTCGTGTTTTCAGGGAGAGGGTTCCGCGAAAAAAAATCTACATGAGCCATGTGCTTCCCCTCACGATACTGAACATCAAAGTCGAATGATTGTAAATAGGCCCACCAACGCTGAACTCTTGGAGTCAAGTCCTTTTTTGAACGAGAGGCCTTTAAGGAGTTACAATCTGTTAACACCACAAATCTTCGACCTTGAAGATAATGTCGGAAATGTTTTATGGAATTAACAACAGCCAGCGTTTCAAGTTCATATGAATGATACTTGCATTCTGCAGGAGAGGTACTTTTGCTGTAACATGGCGCCTCGACAGGCAATAATTATTGCTAGCAATCTGTCAACTTGAGCAATATTTCCAATGGAGACCGCTCATTTTGAAAAGATGGCAATATATGGCAAGCAATATTGCTTCGCTGCGATTGCCAACTTTGAGTTTGGCAATGAGCTGTCATTTTGCTATTTGACAGCCGAATTTCATTTCTATGAATTTTTCAAAGTGTGTATATCGTCAAAATGGATTGGTGCGTCGCCGATATTTATAAGATAATAAATCTTTACCGATAGTTCGAATTTCTTTGGGCTATAAAACCTCATCATATAAATGTACTGATATGAAAAAATAATGCGTGGCTTCAAATGGCGAAGGAAATTAAAAAGGACTACGTTGAAATAAAAAAAAAAAAAAATATTAAAAATTTGCGAACTGCCTATATCGCAGAGAAGAAAAAATAAGAGAGTTTCTTCTTTGTCACACTCATCGCAAAGTTGTTTCAAGGCATCGAGAGCGCGTGCGCAGCGTAGTAGCCTGTTCGACGTCACTTTGAATATGAAGATGGCATAACATAAAAATCCCACCCTGGCAATATTGCCTCTACCTGTCAAAGCAATTTGACAGATTGCTAGCAATAATTATTGCCCGTCGAGGCGCAGCGTAATACTCGACCACGTGCGGTTTGTTTTCAACTTTGTGTAGTAAAATTGCACCGTAGCCCTCAGAACTCGCATCAGTATGCAGTTCAATAGGATATTTAGGGTCAAAAATTGTTAGTACCGGCTTGTTGGTTAATATGGAAATTATTTTCTGACGAATCTGCTCATGTTCCGTTTTCCATGACAAATGGTTTTTGGCTGAGGTAAGAGAATAAAGAGGTTTCATTACTTGAGAAAATTTGGGAACAAATTGTCGAAAATAAGAAGCCAGGCCAATAAATTGTCTAACTTGTGTGACCGTCATCGGAGGAGGCAAAGCGGTCAACGCCTGTATTTTTCGTGGGTTGGGACGGATCTCCCCCGCACTGATTTCGTACCCTAGATATTCAACACTTCTTTTAAGAAAGGAGCATTTTGCTATATTAAAGGAGAAGCCAGCTTTAATAAGGGTGTCTATACATTTTCGAAGTCGCTCAATGGCTTCTTCTTTTGTAGACGCAACTATCATAATGTCATCCATATAAACTATAACATAAGAATGGGCAAGATCCCCTAATGCCGTCATCACCGAGCGTTGGAAGACCGCTGGCGCATTTTTGAGTCCAAAGGGCATAGCTAAGTACTCGTACTGCCCGTCTGGCGTGACAAAAGCTGTATACTCAATTGAATCGGGATGTATAGGAATCTGGTGAAACCCGCTTGCCATATCTAGACACGAAAAATATTTTGCTCCACGAAGTCTAGCTATTTGATCAGAAATTAGTGGCAGAGGGTATTTGTCAGAAACTGTATTGGAATTGAGCTCCCTGTAATCTACGCAAAGGCGATCGGAACCATTTTGCTTTTTCACAAGCAACATAGGACTTGCAAAGGGAGAACAACTTGGCTGAATGATGTTTGAATCAATTAAGTCTCTAACTTTATTTCTTATGCATTCTTTTTCCTCTGGACTAAATCTGTAGGATCTTCGTTGAACAGTTTTGTTCTGATCGATTAAACGTATTTTCAGCTGTCCACTAGTGACGCGAGTTCGCGGGGTTCCTTTTAGAAACCACTCGGAATAACTTTTTAAAATATTAATGAGTTGAATTTTATCACCACCGTAAAGATCTGTATCAATTTTGTCAAGACCTTGTATTTTATCTGTTTCTTCAGAACAATTGTACACCGTTTTAGTTTTAAATATTTTCAAGCTATCGGACGAGATTGCAACACCAAAACCTAGACTCAAAATTTCACGACCAATAATAACATCATACTTTACACAATCATCCAAAACTACGTGTAACAAAACTTCTAAAGAATACGAGCTTATTGTAATTTGGGCCAATATTTGCAGTGTACTGTTTACCATACTATTGCCAATACCCTTAAGGTAAACTATGTTGTTCAATCTTTTACCAACGAATCTGTTAGACAAGGTTTCCTTGATGAGAGAGCACTCCGAGCCGGAATCAAAATAAAATGGAAAGGACTCACCGCATTGCGTTAAAATGCCTATTGGTTCAGATATCGAACACAGATTCACCCTCTTTTCAGACTCATGTTTAGCTTGATGGTTGATTCTTGAACACATGGAAGAAATATGTCCAACGCCTCCACATTTGAAGCACACCCAAGTTTTCAGTTGATTTTTCCCAGCCATTGCACTTCCATTATCTGCATCGGCTTTTGATCCCGAATATCGTTTTAATGCCATTTCAGCTGATTTCCAACGACATTGAGCCATTTTGTGGCCTACTTTTCCGCAATTATAACATTTGACAATGGCCATCAATTTCATCCGTTTGCTCTCCGGAATATGGTTTTTCTCTGGAACAAAGTTTTCCTTCCTCTTGAATGTATGGGCCCTAAGTTCTTGTTGTAGTTCACTCCGCGTTTTTATTGGTGTTGTGAACAATGTGCGTTGTAAACTGGACTCGAATTTCGACATGTGGGCCAGAACAACAGACACAGCTATTTCCTCAATGCTGGAATTTTTCCATTTGGAGGTAAGTGTAGTTACCAGGCGGCTTCCATATATCGCAAGGCTTTCCACGTCCTTCGGACGACCATTTAAAATTTGATATACCGTTGCAGCAGAAGTCTCGCTATCACCAAAATGTTGCACAAACAGATCCTTGAATTGTGGCCATGAAATACCGGGAAATGAAAGCTGTGACAGCCAGTGCGACGCGCTTCCCTCGAGACACCTGCTCAGCGCTATTATAAGACTGCTGCCTTCCAAAGGATTTTCGGCCAAAATAACATCGACTATTGCACACCAAGGAAGGATCAAGGCACCAGGCACGTCCGGATTGAATTTTGGTAAATAAATGGTTTGTGCCTCCGGCGCCGGTGTTTTCGTTGCCTTAAGAGCTTTTATAAGCTCCAAAAATGTACGGTTTTGTGAGTCCAGAAGGACTCGCATTTGGGCGTTTATGACCTCGGGCGAGGAACCGGATCCCACTTCTGATGTCGGAAATCCTTGCAAGTCCCTTGTCGGAGACCCTTGTAAGTCCTTTGTCGGAGATCCTTGCAAGTTCTCCTCTACCACGTACTGAGGTTTCTTTGCGTTACTCATTTTCTACAAAGTACCGAGCTGGTCCTGGGGTCGCAAACACACAAGTTTCTTTTTCGAATATATTCAAAAAGTATCTTTTTCCAATCATTTCTCTTCCCTTAATACTTCTTATTTTTTGTAAATTCATAAGTATGCCTACTTCGATCTCTTTTATTTTATTTTTCTTTCTGTTGCGACACCCAGTTCTCAGAAGGCGAGGCCATTTGGCGATGCCACGGTCTTATGAAAAGTCACAACCACGACATATCTACGACATATACATATATATGTTTATTTATATTTATTCTAAGATTTAATCATCAGAAGAGCTGCAGTCAGAATCTTCCGATAAAAAGTCTTCAAAATCTATTTCTAAAGAAGAATCCGAATCCGTTTCATCCTTTTGTTCTACCAAAATATATTCTTTAATTTCTTCATTGGAGATCTTTCCTTTTTGCTTAAATTTTCTATATTTTGAAATATTTAAGTGGCTCCGAAGACAACAGTAAAGTTTTTAAAACGTCTCTGTTAGCTGCCTCTCTGGAACATTTACGGGCTTTGTGCAATCTACACCGAAAAAAAAAGTTATAAAAAACATATGTAAAATTAACGTTTTTCGTTTATAAAATCCGTCCATCGTTGAAAATTATCAATTTTAAATGACGCTTCATATCAGTTTGATATTGCAGTTTTGAAATGACGTACTGCGATGTTGATATGATTTAATGTTATGTTATCATTTGAAAAAAAGCAAAATTGATAAGAAATTGTTAGTTTGATATGAGATGTTGATATGATTTAATGTATTCTTATCACTTTAAAAATGCAAAATTGATAAGAAATTGTTATTTTGATATGAATTCACTATTAAAATGTTATTAATTTATTATACTGATTAATGTGAATTTGATATGATAAATGTTATATTGATATACTTCCTTATTGATATATTTATTCAGTTATCCTAATTACAAAGAAATCACAAACTTTTTTAATGAATATATATATATTTTTCAAATTTCTTTTATTCGGAGGTAAGATTCTCCATTTGCCAAAAGATATAAATGCAACGGTTGGATAGTAAACTTATCTAATTTAATAATTACACAATTTTCCGACTTCTTCCCAACAAGGTAGGCTTGAAAATGTTCGGAGAAAGTGACAATTTCTTTCTTATTTGCGATAATGTATGGAGTGTCAGAAATACTTATAACAATATCAATTATTTCAAAAAGTTCTAATATTAAATTAGTCTTAATAGTAAGAAAACAACCTGATTTGTAAATTGTTCCTTTATATTTTAGAACCTTCGTCGCTAGATTATTACTAAATAAATCTTTGAAATCTCCTAAATTATCAATCAATTTAGAGTATGTGAGTTCAATATTAAGAAAGTGGCTGTTTTCATACTGTACATTTTCTGGTAGACCAAATTTATATTCTTCCAAAAAAGCAGAGAACTTAAATGCTGCTTTCATACTTAAAGTATAAGAAATATTTTTTCGTGAAGTAATATTTCTTGCATACATTTTTGCTTGTTTGTGCTTTGATTCATACCGGAATGTCCGTAAATATTTAAGAGGTCTGGATTGTTTTATAATAGTGACATAATGTGTAAGGAAATGATACTTGGGCTTCAGTGGCTTATTAAAAAGTGTTATATATGTTTGATGATGTGATTTAATTAGGAGGTTTAGTTCATCAAGCGATTCGTTATCAAATTCACTTCTGAGCAAAATATCTACTATTTTCAAAAAATTAATAAAAAATTTCCAAGCTTCGTCTGTTGGGGGAATGAGGTCTCCAATAATTAACGGTAAAAAATGAGTGAATGTCATCATTTCGCGACCTGACATCCTCATCTTGTATTTTTTTAAGGCGATTAAGTCTAGACTTGGTGAAAGGTTACCCAACTCAGTGTGTCCGTAATTAAACATCTGTTTTCTGTAGTTGAGAACTTCAATTGAAAAATATTTTTTTTCACAGATAAAATTTAATAATATTTCACAAATGTTATATCTACAAATGCCTTCAAAAATATCGTGAAGTATGTCTACAACGAAATTTTGTGTTGCGTGAAATGTAGATAGTTCATTTAGTAAGGAATTAGCTTTTATGCCCGTTTGTTTTATATCATTCAAAGCCAAGGCATTATTGTAACTTTCTGGATTTCTTAAAGAATTGAAATACTCGACTATATCTTGCGCCATATCTGTTTTGCTCCTTGTACAGAGGCGACAGAAAAAATTTGAATTGAACGATGTTGTAAAACCCAGAATATCGTTAAGGCCCAAATTATCTCCAATGACATTACCAAGTATAAATTATTTCATTATTATATTATGCATTATTTATATTCTATCACTAAACTTACCTGAGAGAGCATCAAAACAATTTTCCAATTACAATTCCTTCAACAACATTTTTAGTTTTTTTTCAGCGTTTGCTGGTTCTGCTATTGGCTCGACGGCTGGCAAGAGTGCTGCTGCCGGTTGAATAAGTTGCACACCAGGGACGTAGCCAAGGGGGGGCTTTTGGGTATCCAAGTATCGGGATTTACTATATTCACTGACTACTTTCAGAAGTTTTAAAGATTTTTTTTTTTAAATGAAGTGTAAATTTTGGTTATTAAATGTGTAATATGAAATAATATTTTTATTATCTCTTAATGTACTTGATATTGGTATGTCCATTTTGTTGGAACTTTCCATACCACTGAACCACAGCAAAACACACTCTCGATCAACTACCCTCTCGGGTAAACTCTGTTCTGATTGTAAAAAATTATTAAAACTATTAATTAATAAAATCAGCAATGATTGCTTGGTTTGGTTTAAGTTATAAAATTTTCAGCAACTTTTATACGCACACTATGGTGCTTCTTCTTTTGGAGTTCTGTTTCTTACTTTTTTATACTTTTGTTACGACTATCGGTTTCATTGACGTATTGTTTCGAAAGAATGTAAATTGTTACGCAGCAAAAAATTGGAAATATAAAAACGCCCCCCGTCTGAAAATCCTGGCTACGTGCCTGTTGCACACCAAGCGCTTCCGCAATATTATCAGTCAAGGCAAATGTGATCTAATCGCCATTAACTTCGTAATTCATTTTGTTTTTTTTTTTTTTTGTTTTAATTGTATAAAATTTTTGAATTTTTCCACTTCACTAATTTAGCTCACATTGATCTTGACATTGATTGAGGGCTCTCCCAAACTGACTGAGTGAAATAACAGAACAGTCATGCAGATGCGAATGAAACGTAGGGCTGCCAGGTTTGCATTTTATCATCGGGCATTTATGTATATTTCTTATAATTGTCTTTTATTTGTTGTGTTAGCGATACATAAAATATTTAGATTCTAAAAAATATTTAAAATAAGATTCCGCAAGCAAAATAAATGTACTAGGTATATATAAAATAAAACATGAACACAAACAAAAACTACGTTTGTATAATTTCGTTAAACGTTTTCAAATGACTTCACATGGCAACACTTCCATGCTGATTACTCACAAGCATGATTACTATAGCCGCGAAGCTGCCGATTGATATTGAACATTAATATTGCAATGTAAATACATATAATAAAAATTCATATGAATGCAACGTGAAAACTGTTGCATTGACATTTTTCTTATAAATTTGATATTTTTCCGACTGATATGAAACTTGATATTTCAAAAATTACTGTTTGATATTACTTTATTTTTTGAGTGTAGCATATCTGAATTCCTTATGCCGAGCCTCTAGTGCATCTTCCGACAGCATACCGATTGGGAGGGGAAAAGGTTTTATAATGTCAATGCCATGACATAAAACATTACGCACTGTAACTGGCATATGGGCATTTCCATCGTAACTCACGCGACAGGCGTACGACTTCAAGGCTTGCTTACTCGAAAGTTTATGTAATTAAGGTATAAAAAATTTAAAATGTACATATACCTTAGTAGAAGTACTAACGGTATGGTCTATCAAAACTGTCCTTGCAACAACTAACTAAGAATAGCAAAGTTAAATGTTTTCGTAACCCACGCGACAAAAAAAGGAAGTGCGTTTTACAAGCAAAGTTACAAGTTGAAAATTTAGCGAATTTTTCGTACACAACTTGCCTTTTTTTAAATTTTGAAATAATTATAAAACTGTGAAATTTTAGAATAAACCCACTTAGCCAATCAATTTTGGGTGTTCAATAATATATTGAGCTTTTAAAAAATACTTGCCGTAACAAACGCGACATAACTCACGCGACAAAATTTCCGTTAAGAAATGTAGTGTTCAAATATTGAAAGTTTAGCTTTTAAACAAAGTTTTGTTGTATTAAATAACATAACAAAAATGTATTTCATTACCAAAAAACAAAAAAAAAAAATTAATTCAAAAATTTAAAAAGATAAAAAAAATCAATCAAAGATTCATATTACACTTACACGTCTATAGTGGCTCTGGGATAGCGTACGGGATGCGTGCTATGCTCCTGATCTCAGGGTCCGAGGTTCGATTCCCGGCACAGGTGAAACGGAGTGCTATGTTCTAAGCCTAGCACTGGTTTTTCAAAAATCGCATGTTAGGGGCACACTAGATAATAAGACATACGCTCACACAAAAACAAGAAAACCTCCTTGGTATCACAATGGGCCGATTAACGGCCTAAGTGGTAGCCACTTCAACCTACCTACCTACCTACACGTCTATATCTTAATGTTATGCTTTTTTGAATTAAATGTTTTGGCGCCTGCAATACTATTTTTGTTGACAAATAAAAAATAATGATTGTTTTTTATTCCCACAATGTTACGAATTTTGACCGTTTGTGTCTTCCTATAATCTCTCCACTTTTCATCATGTTTTCTTAAATTCGATCTCCACTTCGTCATTCTTTCTTTGACTTTGTTGTTTTCTTCTTTCTTTTCCATCTTTTTGCCCAAAATATAAGAACATTAAATATTATTGAAGCTTTCGTATTCGAATTTGCTCTTACCGTAACTCACGCGACAGATTTCAACAGCAAATAATAGATATGTAAACAAAATATATAGGATTTTTTTTTATCACTTTTAGTTGTTAAAGCCGCAAAAGATCTTGTACTGAAATTTTTTTTTATAATCACACTGGTCAAAAATTACTCGTAACTTACGCGACATAAAAATAGATATTAAAACAATTTAAAAAATTTACAGTTATTTCATATGCAAGCGCTCTCTTTGCATAGTGGGGCTATCATTCAAATTTATTAGACAAAATTTTACCCAATACTATTCCTTTTAACCAGCCGTAGGCTTATAAAATGTTCATACAAAACCTATATCAAGATTATCGAAAAATTTCGCCAAAGTTTCGACAAGGTTTTTTTGGGTTTAAATATTATGTAAGATATTTAAACTTTCAGAATTAAAGCTTTCTTGTATAAGAGTATTCTAATATATAAAAAAGTTTGACTTAGCAGCACATTAAATTTTTAAGTTGTGGTTGACATTTCTGTGGAAATGCCCATATCTTGCTGTATTTCCGTCATTTGAGGTCCCATATCCTGTTCTGACTTTATCCACAATTAAGCCCAACTCAGATCTGAACAGACTACAAATTTTACTCTTTTTGTCGCTCATAATTTTTTTTTCCTCATCATTTTGAACCCTCCATCGTTTGAATGGAAGTCTATACGCGTATACATTCAAAAAATTTTATCCAACCATGGAGAGTAGACAGTCCATATTTTGCATATTTGTCTTCAAAAGGCCTTGGAATCGAATGAAAAGAGTTCATAATTTTTGGAGTAGAGCCACATAGGTAGCAGGCGCTAGTTGAATTTTTCTCAGAGAGTATATTTACCACTGCGCCGTCGATTATTGTTAAATGGAGCAAGAAGCTTACATTTACTTCGCAATCATTTATTGAAATGCTTATGCTCGTTAATTTGTCTATCTGACTTGACATATCCTTCTCAGTGGCATGAATAAGCTCTTTACACTCCTTCATAAAGAGAAATTTTACTGAACGGCACAAAAAGGGAGACGATGGCTTTTTATTGAGCCATAATTCTTGCTTTGTTTTGCTATCGATTATCCTCAAAGGTAGAATAACAACAGCAAAAATGAATTCGTCGGTGTTGGATTCATCACTGAACTTTTGCTTATATTTACTATGTCCCGAACTGCCGTCGAATCCCCATTTGCATTCCAAAATTACATCAGCCGCTGTTTTCACTTCACCAGTACCGAATAAGCTTTGAGCGGTTGCGTTTAACAAAGCTTGCAATGGTAGTTCTGCAGAAATTTCTGAGGTAATTAGTGGCTCGGGCAATAATCGCATCATTTCATTATGCAGTGCGTAGTAGCTCGGAAGACATTTTCTGTTCAACGAATTTATAACCGAGTGCAAAAGTTTATATTTACGAACCGAAAGCTGCAGATCAAAATACAATGCAAGAGCCCGCGGTATTGACAAGTGATAAATTTCACCACCTTCTTGTTTGTTCAAAATTTTCGCAGCATCTTTAATTACATTTTCTGGAAGCTCGCACATGATCTCATTCACCTTGCGACGTTTGCTTCTTTCAGAAGATTCATCATAAGCTGTCCTTGGTCTACCTCTACTAGTGCTTGGCTTCTAAACACAATTTTAAAATTAACACAATTGTTATAGCGTGTACTATTAAATAAACTTACTTCGTCATCGCGGACTACACTTAAGTTTTCAGTTGGTGGCTAGCAAAATAATGTTAATTATTTTATTAAACTTAATCAAGCAATAAAGAAAATTTTAAAAAATTAACCTCAAATTTTTTCACACTCTTTGAAATCGATTTCAGTATCAAGAAATTTTGAATTTCTTTTCTGGAATTCTTCACGTTTCCTATTCACACTGTTCCATTTATTTTTATATTTAAGCATCAGAAACCTACATTTTTCTTTCAATTTATCCTCATCGAATTCCATGTTTATGTTTTCCTTCACAAAAATAATAATTCCGTGTAAACTTTGCGCCTTCAGCCAAACTTCAAACAATTCATGGTTTTTTAAAACAATAGCCACTAAAAATTAAATCTGATAATCGTCAATTATTAGTATATTTATTTATTTACTTAGTCTTTTTTTTTAATCAAAACTATATTTTAATTTCAAAGTTAGATTTTTTATTTTGCAATTTCAATAACCAATTGTTTATATTTGTTTACATTTATTTTGACACTTTTCGCGTTTTGTTTTTATACCATATTCTGCTATAGTTTATATATTGATAAATACTTTATTATATTTAGTGTTAACAACTACCTTAAATTATAACTAATAATGTTAAATAAGTTAAACTTCAACATTTTAGCCGTTGTGTTTGAATATACGCTTTCGAACTGTGTTCAATTGTTGGTAATTAGTGCATTTCCGCCTGTATTTTGGACCTTTACGAAAACTTGTATAACTCCGAAATCGTAACGAATTTTAATATAATTTTTTGTTTGTTTTTAGAAGATACCACAGGCAATAAAATATCAAAAATTTGAAGAGGTAATTTTTAAAAAAAATTTTAAAAAATCTTTAGAAATTTGCATAGTTTTTGCGTTTTTTTCAATATTTTTACCTATTTCACATGCATATTTTTACATTGTTTAATAGAAACATTAACAAAAACAATATAAATTATTAAATTTCAGGGTTTTTTCTTTCATACAATATATATTTTGTATAAACTTATTTGCAAAATTTCCTGGTATTTGTTTGTATGTGCAATTAATAATTTTATAACCTAATTTTAGTGCTCCATAACATGGGACATAACTCCGAAAACGCAACAAATTTGTTAAATTTTAATTTCTCTTTATGATAAGCGCCTATTACTTAATAACATATAAAAAAATTAGAGAGGTCATATTTCGCATAATTTTTTTTTTCAATTTTGAAATTCTGTGAAATGCTTAATTTTTCAGTAATTCTCATATTTTTTTAACAGTAATAATATTTTGTATATGATAATAATTTATATACTTGAAAACTTTTTTATTATTGTAAATAAGCTACACTTCAATTTGATATATGATACTTGGGTATTAATAGTTGTATACTTACTCTTTATTCGATTTGAACCCGCGCATATGCAATAATTGTGCAAAAGAACAAAAGTTCACATTTTGCATAAGACAATTTCAAAGGCGTGTTGTGATCGCAAAACTAAAGATATCGGCAAGAAAATTTGGGATTTTCTAATTCAATGTATTCTCTAAGAATCCATAAAAACAATAATTCGAAATCTGCACTTTTATTTTTACTATTTTTGGCCGCACTCGGAACACTGTGCGGCAGCCCCAAACTTCTCCTTAAAAAGGTAAACTGTAGCACTGCGATTTTCTTGTTAATTGTCTTTGTGCGCGGAGTCATAGCAACAGACCGCGCATATTCAATTTTAGATCGTGCAAGAGATTTGTAAAAGTTTAGGGAAACAGAGGGATGCAGTCCTGATTTAATTATCGTTAGGCATTTAAACAAGTTGCCACAGACAGAGTAGAGTTGATAGTAACACCAAGGAATTTCAGCGATCTCACTAGCGGGATTTTTAGTCCATTAAAGGCGATATCAATAGTTCTATCAGTCCTACATACAGGGAAAAGGATTTTTGTTCTTTCAACATTGAAAGTGAGATTCAACTGCTCACACAGATTGCCGAATTCAATAATTTTGCTTTGGAGAATACTAGCTGCTGCCTCAACCGTATAGTGCGAGCAGACAATCACAAAATCGTCCGCAAACTGGAACAACGAAGTCTGACCATCATCGATCATATGCAGCGGATTCCAATAAATGTTAAAGAGCAACGGGAAAATACAGCTGCCTTGTGGCAGACCCCCGTGGACATCCAACTCCGCTTGCCCTAGTCTTAGTGTTCTCCGGGATAGAAAGTTCAGGATCCAATTACAGTAGTGCTGATCCAAATCATATTTAAGTAGCAAAGCTTTGAGCATCGTTAAATTTATGCAGTTATACGCATTATTAATATCGACGGAGAACACCAACACTTTTTCTTTTTTGGCTCTACGGAGCTTGATATCGTGGACGATATGGTTGACACACATAACAGCTGATCTATGCTTACGATAAGCGTATGATTTCTCCGGGAGGGAATTCTTACCCTCAATGCTCTGCTCAATCCTGCATTTAAGAAGGAGGTTTGTTACCTTAAGGAAACCCGATATCAGTGAAATCGGGTGAAAATTGCGAATGTCGGACAGGTCCCTATCTTTTTTCGGAATCGGCACCACCATAATGACTCTCCATTGATCAGGGATTTCATTATTCAAAAAGGAGTCATTAATCGCACCGAGTAAATCAATTAACGAGTCCCTTGACAACGCCCTGAGCATGTAATACGTCACCGAATCAAAAAGGGGGGGATAGACTCAGAACAACTCCACGAATTTATAATACTTGACCCACAAACGCTAGGATTCTGCTCCTTAAGTAGAACCAGATACTCCAAATTTTTATCCGGTATCCACACAGCATTTTCCTTACGAAAATCCCTCTAACCGCCCTAACAAAGCTCCAGGAGTTATTCGAGCTGGGGAACGAGTTCAACTCTGAGATTTTTCTGCTATAGGAAATTCTCTTCGCCTGCTTGACTTGCTTCTTCCAATAATTCTGGAGCCTCCTGAAACATTGTACTTTAGGTTCAGTCGGATCATCCAAGGCAGCTTTAAAAGCAACCTGCACCTTCTGGTATAGTCCGGCCAATTCTTCATTCCACCACATCTTAGGTCTACGCCTCTTTTTTAACAGATAAGTACGTTTCTGAATAGCATTTCGGAACTTTAAATGAATATCATCGAAATTTGTATCAAGCTCAATCCCACTCAGCACCCTGATAAGCTTTTTCTTTGCCAGGAAGGAGCATGGAGGCCGGAAGCCATCACCTGTTGACAAAAGAATCGGCAGGTGATGGCTACCACCCAGACAATGCTCCAAAACCCTCCACCCAATACCGAAATCAGCATTAGAGAAGGATACATGATTTGATCTAAGAGTCCCCCACGCCACTGAGTGCGCGTTGAAATCCCCCATAAGGAAGACATTAGGCATAGGACTAAGAAAATTGACTAGCCTCGCAGCAATCTCTTCAAACTAAAACTGCGTTATACCAGGTTCCAAATAAGCACTACATACAGTAACCATTGGGTTAGTATTAATAGTTTGTGCTATTATAATATTGTGATCAGTCTCAAATTGCACTCTTTTGAAGAAGATTGAGTTGTGGAAGAGTATAGCTACCCCTCCATAGCCATCAGAACGGATTTTTTCTGTGACTGGCAGGGCCCTGGGACCAAGTCTCGCTCAGCACATAGATGTCTATATTTAGTTTATTTAAAAATATGTCAAGGGTATCGATATTAGCGACTAGATACTGAACATTCTTCATAACTATAAGATAATGGTCACCGTGAGCAGAGCCACTGGTCTTTTTTTAAACAAAAAGCTGACATATGAGTATTTACAACGGAGATGATGCTCGCAAGATTTGGATCTTGAAGTTTGTGGGAGATCGACTGTAATGCCTTTGAAATGTGAGTAACCAACTTCTCAAAATCATCCGACAAAAACGGGTTATCTGCAGTCTATTTTTGAGATCTATTAATCCGCTCCTCTCTATCTCGCGGAGAAAGGGACCTAGGAGCATTTCCGACAACCGGCTCTCGTACAGCTAGATTTACTCTGGCTTGCACCCTCCTACCGCTCGTCCCAATCCGACGATTAGTAGGTTTCTGTCTCGCAACTTGGCTATACGACTTTCTTGTCATCGTTTTATTAACAGCCACATCAGTATTGTGGGAGTTGTCTGTCACTGGAAGCGGTGGAAACTCATCATCTTCCTCCGCAAGGAGATTGAACCTATTATAATTGCTACTATTGCCAAATAAAAGCTCCGAAGCCTGCTTCCCCGATATTTTCTTGACACTTTTGACAAAGTTAACTTGAGTTTCCCTCTGCCAAATAGGACAACTGTTCCTATCCTTTGCACTGTGGTCGGACTTATCACACAATATACATTTCTTGTATGAACACAGTGAGCATGCTTCAACTCTGCCACACTCAAGGCATCTCTTCTTTGAACGGCATGTTACCTTTGTATGAACAGTGCGGCCACAATTGTAGCATTGCCTAATTGCTGGTATAAAGAACTCAACTTTCACTATCGCTTTATCTAAAACAATGGATTTTGGGATTTTATTACCCAGACAGCCAACCTTCACAGCATAGGACGGTATTCACTTACTAGGATTTTCACTCTTCCTTTTGAGGCGCTGCACAGAAGTGACCTCAAATTCAGACTCAGCCCGCAACTTAATTTCCTCCTCCGAGTACTCATGTGGAATACCCCGAATCAACCCATACGATTCATATGCCGACTTGGGAATGTACGCTCTTATATTAAAGGACGCAATGTTCTGGTTTAAGACACACTCATTAGCATCGACAGTCTTATTGAACTCTACCTTAAAAAGAGTAGGTCCAATTGAGTAAATCAACTCTATATTACACATTTTACGGCGACTAAGATATCTACTCAGAAATAGTCCATTCCGGACTCTTTTATTTTTAAGTTCATCACAATTAGCAGTGTCAATTAACATGAACAGAGAGCCCTCAAAGGACTCAGGATAGACTTCACTGCGTAGCGAAGCCGGGCCAGTATTTTTAAATCTAGGCACTTCATTAAAATTATTCTCTTTGGTTACTTCATTAACCACCACCTTATCACTTTGAGTGCTAACACAAAAAACTAACGGTGCACATTGCATATCATTACCCGAATCTAACTCCAGACTCGCATTTGGCATGAACGCATGTTCCTCCGTTGGGGAAACATATTCATATTGGACTCGCTTTCCACCAAACACTTGTCAATTTTTTTCTTTTTTGAAGATTCATCCAAACTGCAACCCCCGTGACTCTCATAAACTTTTTATACCCGACACACTCTCTGTCGAGGGGATATTGCATTTGTGTGGTTGTGTGTAACACCCAGAACCAGTCGAGATAGACCATTCAAAATATATATAGAAATGATCAGCGTCACTAGGAGATTCAATTTAGCCAAGTCCGTCTGTCTGTCCGTCTGTCTGTTTGTATACAGTTTTCTTATCGAAGGAGTTGAGCTATCTTAATGAAATTTAATATGCGTACTCACAGGCACATGAGTAAGAATTAGTTCGAGAATGGCATCGGACCATTTTTAGGGGTACCTCCAGTACTAGGGTCTGTTACGAAAATCACAAAAACTGCTCTTAAATCGAAGTTTTTCAAGATATTTTGATGAAATTTGGTATTTGAACATATTTTAGGTTAATTAATGTGATTTATAAAAATTAGAAAAATGGGCGTGGCAGAAGGGCGTTTTTCGAAAATTGTCTCCCGCTCCCGAAACGCCTATGGGACTTCAACGAAAATTGCCACTTATACTTCCTTTGTAGCCATAAACATCCTGCCCAAAAATTTTCTTGATCGGTCCATTATTAAGGGTACCTCCAGTACTAGGGTCTGTCACAAAAATAACAAAACTGCCCCAAAATCTGACTTTTTCCAAACAATTAAATGAAACTTGGAATTTGCGCGTATATTTAAGCCTCCGGTTAAAATTCCGAAAAAATTGAAAAGTGGGCGTGGCAAAGGGGCGGTTTTCATAAAGAAATTAAACAAAAGTCGGTTTATGGGGCCCCTATGGCCTTAAACCACTCCCGATATTAAAAATTATTTGAAGATGCGTGTCTGTGTCGGGTATTCTATTGTCAGGCTTGCCGGACTATAACACCCTTTTCTTTAACTCTTAAATTCATTGGACTCAAGCGCGAAGCCAGTAAACGTGGCCTCTGGCGCATCAGCGCCGCCATCTTGTCGCAGCGCCGACATGGCGTTGCTTCTGAGAATTCTACAACTCTTTACTTTCGGCAATTTCACAACCGCCTTTACTAAATTTATTACAAAATAAAAAACAGTAGTGACAATTTAGAATGACTCAACTTACGCTTTAAACGGCAGACTCCTGGAAGCCTATCACTTAACTTTAACAAAATTTACTGTACACTTAGCACAAGTATATTACAGCACTAAGAAAAAAAACACGTCGTTACAATGCCAAAATGCGAACGCGAATGTTTGTTGCTACTCGCTGGCACGACTGAATGTTAGAGATGGATTAAAATGTATGGCACTATCGATACTATAGCTGGAAAACTAAAGATGGCACTATCGATAGTAGCAATAGTTGTAACTTTTTCCACTATTTATTGATATTCAAAACTATCGACAAATGGTTGTCTGCAACGCAATGCTGATAAAATGTCAATAAATTCGTTCACTTGGAATATAAAATGACGCATGGTTGTCTGCAACGCAATGCTGATAAAATTTCAATAAATTCGTTCACTTTGAATATAAAATGACGCATTCAAAACTAACTTGTTTATCGAAACAAACAATGATGTCTACTATACATAGTAGTACGTTTAAAACGTGTCGTGTAAATTTGGTAATTGATGGTTGTGAACATCGATTGTTTTCCAGCTGTGCTCAAGGGGCCAGCGAATGACCATTAAAGACTAGTTTTGTTGACTTCACTGATTAAAAAACAATAGTCAATATAAGTCAAACTTACAATGATTTTATTTTTTAAGATAATATTTGCTATTATCTTAACGTTGTTTTTCCCAAAAAATTAAACTGTTACATTGTTAAGGGGGGGCTGTGGCCTCCTCTTCGCCCCCTGGGTACGCCCTTGCAAGAGATACAGAAAAGGCCCTACAACACTTCCTTGAGGGACTCCTGCATTAATTTGAAAACTTGTTGTTGTAAACGTATTATTTTTCAGTTGGAACGTTCTATGTTTTAAATATGACTCGAAGATCACGCGGAAATTTAAAGGAAGTAAACTTCGGATTTGGTATAGCAATCCTTCATGCCAGACTTTGTCGAACGCTTGTTGTACGTCCAAAAATACTGCTGAGCAGTACTCCCAATGCTCATAGGCAAGTAGAATTTCACTTGTAATACGATTTACCTGTTCAATAGTACCATGTTGTTTTCTAAAACCGAATTGATGGGAGAGAATAACTATATGTTCTTGTAGGTATTTTGTTAATTTGGATATTAGTAGTTTTTCGAATAATTTTGAGAGGCTATGGAGCAGGCTATTAGGTCTATAAGAGGAAGTTTGGGTAGGATCTTTTCCCGGCTTAGGAACCATTTTAATTACCGACCGTTTCCAATCTTTCGGAAAGTAACCGTTCTGTATGATAGAATTCAAAATGACTTTTAAAACTGCTACTGCTACTCAAGGTATATTTTTCAACATTTTTCAAGTGATAAGATCATGCCCTGGGGCTTTTTTACATACTAACTCATTTTAAATTGTATTATTAACTTCATTTTGAGTGATTTTAGCGCGAATCCTACGTGTGTTTTCAGGTTGTACTGGGAGAGTATATTCGATAGTACTGAGATTTGGTTGGAAAACTTTACTCAGGTGCAATGCAAAGGCCGTCGCTTTCTCTTCGTCAGAGCGTGCCCAACCATAGTTTGGTCGCCGAATAGGTGCACGGGGGTCTTCAAACCGCGGCTCGCTAACCATAAAGACTCATCATTTGAGCCTCTGGGTGTAAGGTTTTGTACAAGGTTGCGTTGTTCTTTCTCTTTTTCCCAGGATAGGGCTACTCTTAGCTTTTTTTCGGCTTCCTTAATTTTAAGTTTGGCCGATGGTGAACGGGTTCGTTGCCATTCGCGCCTACATCTACGTTTTTCGACTACGATATTTTCAATTTCTCAATTTGTCAGGTTTTTACCTATTCTATTTTTAGTGTAAGGAGTCGAACTTTCAGCTGCTGAAATTAAAATTGAACTAAAAATAGTAACGGCGTCATGAATATGTTCATTTCTTTCAATTTTACTTATGTACTTTTTATACCTCAACTAGTTAGTCCTTGGATTGGTTAATCTGTTGGGACCTTCAACGTCATGCGGATACTTGTGTAATAGGATACCAAAGGGGCGAATGATCTGAGGAGAGGTCAGTTGTAGCTTTTGCAGAATAATTTGTCTGTCTATACCCTTAGTGATTCCGGAATCTAAGAGGTCAGGAATTTTCTGGAGAGCTGTTGGCCAATAAGTTGGCAGCCTTGGAGATATAAAGTTAAGAGAATTACTCATTTTGATTCTGCCTTCTCTTTCTTATATCTTCCGTTATGTCTGAATCTGATGCATAATCTTTGAATTGCTCATGGCATGGCATAATTCCAGCCATTCTAAAGAATCGGTATTGCGATGATATCGCCAGAACCATTTCAGAGATTTCTCTTCGAAAACCGCGTGTATGTGGTGTCATAAAAGCGAAAAATCGCCGTTAAGCTGCGTGGTGGTTAAGATATTTAAACGCTAAATAAAGTCGTCCATAGGGATGTCGTTTAAGAATGCTCTATATTTTAACTGCCAGTTCCTCTCAAGATTCGAAACTTTCTCAGTTTGCCTAGAGTCTCTTATTGAGTCTCGCGAAAAATTTTCTATGTGGGCTTCACGGATTTCCTGATAGGGATTCTCTCTTGGCCATTCTATTGTGTCCTGATCATTAACGTTGCCTGTAGTTGGATTTCTCGTTGCCGGATCACTTCGAATCTGTAATTGTCTAAATAGGATTTGCAGTTCGTGTGTTATTGTGGAGGTGATTTCGCTTCTAAATCTAGTCAACGAGTCGGAAATAATTGATTGCACCGAATGTCCGTTGTGATCTGGCCGATAAAATCTAGCTGGCGGGCCTGACGATCCGAGGCCTTTTCTAGTTTTTGCTGGAAGGCGTATATGATCCGTATAGTCCGTATAGATATGGCATGATCTTCCTTCAATGATATAGCGAAAATGTCTGACTTCAAAATACATGGCGGTCAGCTCCCTGTCGTAGGTACTGTAACGCGTTTCAGTAGGCGAAAACTTGCGGGAAAAAAACGAAATGGTTCGAGCTTCGAGTTGCTGTATTCGATGCATCCACCCAAAGTGAAAGCTCAGCTGACGGCCGTGGGTGCGCTAACAGAGTGCATTTTGCCAGCTGTTGTTTGCAGGAGTCGAAAGTTTTTTCGGTTTCGGGCGTCTATCGAAGCACGGATCTATCATTTTTGATATTTCCGGAAATCATTTTGAAAAAGGGTTGTTGGAGCTCGATCGCTTTTGGCAAGAAACAGCGATAGAAATTTATCATTGCCAAAAACATTTTAAGTTCCTTAGCGACAGTCGGTTTTGGAAACGATAACAAATTTTGAACTCGCTCTGAAAGTGGTTTAATTCCTTCACAAGAAATGCGATGGCCAAGAAAATTTAATTCGGCTACTCCAAACTCAGATTTTTTGGAATTAATAGTCAGGCTGTTTTTTTCGATGCGCTCTAGAACCTGTCGAAGATAAGTAATATGCTCCTCTAGTGTAGCTGAGGCTATACAAATGTCATCTACGTAGGCGAAGACGAATTCCAGACCTCTGACGACTTCGTGAATGAGGCGTTGAAAAGTCTGGGCTGCGTTTTTTAGACCGAAAGTCATGTAAGTAAATTCATACAGTCCAAAGGGCGTAATAATTGCCGTTTTTGGCACGTCATCCGTATGAATAGGCACTTGATGGAACGCCTTTTTCAAATCTATCTTGGAGAAGATTCGTTTGATTGATAGGATGCTCGAAAAGTCCTGCAGATACGCAGCACGTGCTGCGGAAAGCTTGTCAGGTGAAAGGTGTCTTGGTCGATCAAAAACTGGCTAGCCTGTTGTTATGATTCGATATTCGACTACAGATCTCGTTCGTGTTCCTGGTGCTCTGTTGCTGATAGCTTTCGGAAATTCCTTCACAATGGAATTAAAAATTGAATCCGATGTTTCCATTGATTTTATAGAAGGCGCCTTCATTTTACTTATTGGACAAATAGTTCGAAAATATGTTGTTTTATCAATCAGGCAACGTCGATTGACGTCCACCAATAAATTGTGATAAGCCAAAAAATCAGCTCATATGATTGCTTGGTTGACATCTGCCGTATAGAAATTCCAAAGTAGAGGTTTACGCCGACTAGGCCGAATCGGCGGCGGCGTAGAAATGAAAAAAAGTCGGCGGCGGCGGCTACGCCGGCGTGGCTTTCGGCGGCGGCCAGGGCCGGCGAAAAGTGAGTCTTCCATGTATGGAATGGGGTGTTTGTGTGGAGGGGAGCAATGTGGTAAAAAAAAACCTTATAGTAAAGTAAAGGCCTATTACCAATGCTCCGAGAGCTAGATCGGTTCTACATTAGGGGGCAAAACACGACTCACTGGAAAGAAACACATGAGTGGGAAGGTGAAGTTTGAAAAATGTAAGATTTTCGTAAAGCATTACTTTCTCTCAACGAGCTTTCGGCGCATTTGAAATGGGCCGTTAATAGTCTCATTCAGTGATGTCTACACTACTCTTTTCCTTATGAAAAAGGCATTTTGTTCTTATTTGTGTATTCACTGTCCCCCGAAGATCGCATGGTGCAGTGTTGACTGCAATGCTTCTTATTACACGTGTGTACATGTAACGTAGATTGAGTATTTCCACGTAGACTCCATACCCACCATACCCCTTTCGACGGCCCTGGCGGCGGCTTAGCCGTTGTATTATTACTTTATTATGTTTAAAAAATAAATATACTATTTAATTCCATTTAAATGAAATCAGTACTTTTTTTTATTTAATAACTACATTAAATAAAAAATTATGGGAAATTTTCCTTGAAGGCTTCGTAATTATCGTGAATAAAAATTATTTTATTCACGTTGTGAGGGCTTTGCTGCGACCGTTTATTTGTTATGGTGAGACCAGCAATAGAAAAAATAGTCCCACGCTTTACTTGTACGATTTACGTTACACTCAAGTTGGATTGTGTACATGCTCAATATCTTATCCATCTTATCGAATGAGCACGTGTTAAGCTTTTTCTTTTAAATTTTAAAATTATATTTAAAATAACAATACCACAAAGCTTATAAATTCGTTGTTTCAGTAGAAGAAAAACTAAATTATGGAACCTTGTTAAATTAATAAAGGACCTAATAAAATAAGAAAACTGTCAAATATATATAGATATGGGAAAGTTCTAATTTGATTAGTTCTAGCTTATACATAAGTAGGTTTACAATATATAAGAACGGTATGTTATGATAAAGCTTGTTTAAGATTGCAAAAAATTTATACGCCGCCGAACACCCCGCCGACGCCGCCGCCGCGCCGTTTACGCCGTTTTCGCCGGCGGCGGCTCAGAAACGTCACGAAACGGCGGCGGCGGCGGCGGCGGCGTTTGTCGGCGGCGTATATGTCTATTCCAAAGAAGTTCACGTCGTAAAATTAGATTTAATTTGAGAAGCACTTCTCCAAAAGCAGAAATTTTTGTGTTATTTGCGGCAAACAGTGAGAAATTTTTAGGTTTAGCTCCAACTGATCTAATTTGCTTAGGGATGACAGAGACCTCTGCGGCTGTATCGATTAAAAAATTTATTTTAGTTGACGTATCGAAAATCTTTAAACGCGGAGATGTCGTAAGCGCAGGTAGTTTGCCTGTACCTGGGCGGGTCTCAGCCGAGCTGACTTATTCTTTGGCTTGAAATTTGTTGTTTTTGTCGAATTGACATGGCTTTCGAAATTTTTTGGCGCCTTCTCCAAACTTGGCATGATACCAACACAGGCTGCTCTCGTTGCGTGAGAGCGTATGAGATCATGTTCGTGGTTTGTTTGAGATGAATTTGCGCATGTCGCGCCTGAGTTCGAAGATTTCGTGCTTTAGATCAGCGAACTCACCTGGCTGTGTAGTGTTTACCGCGTTTATTTGGGCGGTGCTCACATTGAAGGCGTCTACGATGGAATCAGCTGTGCGAATCTTTTGTGAAATTTCCAGGTTCGATGCGATTATTGCGGCTTCAGCGTGCCCGGGAAGGCGGTTTATCCACAAGCTCAGTAAAATGCTGTCACTCAAAGAGTTTCCGGCAACTCGATTCATATCATTAAATAGCTCGCTTGGTTTGCGAGAGCCTAGCGGCATTTCCGAAAGAATACGTTGCAAACGCCTGTATTCACAATCAGCAAAGTAATCAATGAGCTTTGTTTTTAAGTAGTCGAATTTGTTTGTAGCCGGAGTTGATTCGATGATAGGGCGTAACTCTAAGATCTTGTTTTGCGGAACACACGCTAGGACGATGTTGAATTTTCGAAGATCACTAGAAACGCGACATGCTTCAAACCAAAATTCGATCGAATAAAAGAAGGATTCCATGTTTGTCTCTGAAAGAACCGTCAGCGGCAGCTTCGGCGTGGAGAATGCACCAACTTGGGCGCTTTCGTACGTCAAAGCGATATATGCCTGTGCAAATGGTTGTGACGGCTGGGCCTGGTTCACCAATGAGTGTGTAGCCTTTGGTTGTTCCATGATGCGCGGAGAAGTTTCAAAGAGGTTAGGTATATTATAAAATAAGCATATTTCTTGAGATGCGTCATATTTGAAGGGGGTAGCATGCTATATTTCACCATAAAACTGGAAGCGTTTTTAAAATTTCGTTTCGGAAATAAGCTGAACTGATCTGACTGTCAGTTTTAAAATTTGGTGGCAACAAATTTAAAGCAAGAAAAAATTATAAAAAATCAATGGCAATATTTCAAATAGCACGTTACTGAGCGCTTTTATTGTGTGATTTCTGCTTGTTTCTGAGAATTCTTCTGTGACTAGTTTGTAACTGAGCAGTTTCTGTTGAGTTTCGTGTGACTAACACAGTAACAAGAAATTTGTCACACAACTTTGCGCTGTTTCGGTCACATTTAAGTTAAAATTTAAGTCCGCATGACCTATTTTTAGCCACGAGTCACACGAGAGTCAAGGTGACTCTTTGTGACTAATTTTTCTTGTCGGGTTATCGGAGTTTTTTAAAGAGCTTGTGTATTTGAAGAAAGAATGGAAATTTCAGTGTATGGTTGGCAGCTTTTTTTCTCCTCCCTGGGTGAATCCACATTTTCTTTAGTACACTCATGTCCAGCGAATTAGCCGCACTATGTGTTGTTGATGTAGCAAGACTTTTAAAGCGAAACGAGAAAAACCAAAAATGAGGAACGAAGTAGATACACATAAAACAGGTTTCTTAGTAACAACAACAAAAATAGCTCCCGCTTTTATTCCGTTACACGCATTTTTGTACTTTCAGGGGTGTCCATAGAATAATCCGCAGTTGTTTTGGTTTAACTGTTGAGTAGAACACAGGTTGTTTTTTCTAAATTATTGTTATTGACACAAACATAAATTCAATGTTAAATCACGATGGGAAGAGGAAAACGACCAAATGAAAGTGAAAAAGCCGAAATAACTGCTTTTCAAAGAAGTGGCCTATCTAACAGAGCTATTGCCAGAAAAAATTGGAAGAACAGAGTGCTAGGATTCGAGTTGAGCCTTGTAAGGATCACGAGCTTAAAAATCCTTTTATCCTTTGAAACCAATACAAAGAAAATATCAATATATGTGAGAAATATTTTTCTACAATTTTATTATTCAATTTCGTTCCAAAGAAAACTTTTTTTTTTAAATCTTTAAATATCAAAGCTAGTTTGATTTTATTAACTCAACACCCCCTCTCAATTCAATAATAACTTATTTCGAATTGACATAAATAGTTTAAAATCTAAGGCTTTTGTAAAGATGTCTGCCACTTGATTGGATGTTGATATATATTCTATTTTCAACTTTCCATTCGATATATGGTCCCGAATGAAGTGGTATCGCATATCTATATGCTTCGATCTTTTACATTCTAAGTTTTTCGACATGGCAATACACCCCGCATTGTCTTCGTACAGTGTGAAGGGTTCATCTTTGCCAAGAACTTGCATATCTTGTAAGATACCTCGAATCCAAATTCCTTCTGACGCAGAGATACTTAATGCAACGTATTCAGCTTCACTAGAAGATGTAGCAACAGAGATTTGCTTTTTGCTGCACCAGGACACAGGACATCCATACACGTAGAAGATAAAACCACTGGTCGATTTTCTATCTGAAATACTAGAAGCCCAATCCGCATCGACATATCCAACCAGTTTTTGTGACATATTATTTCTACGATATTCAAGCTTAAGATCAGCAGTACCTCTCAAGTACCTGAGGATTCTTTTAAGGGCAACCCAGTGGATTTCTCCTGGATTATGTTGAAAACGACCCAAATATCCTACCGAGTAACATAAATCAGGTCGAACACAGAGCATCAGATACATTAACCGTCCAAGTAGTTCCCGATAAGGATTTTTAGCTGTTTCATTTTTCTCTGCTGGTAACATTTGGAGATTCTTTTCCATTGGCGTTTTTGCTGGTTTGCAGTCCATCATACCAAAATATTCAAGGATTTTCAAAACACTTGGTCCTTGATTCAGTTGCATGACACCTTCCTCAATATTGTAATCAACAGTAGTCCCCAGATAATATTTCAGTGGGCCACAGTCCGACATCTCAAATGATTTTGATAATTCCTTCTTTAAAGATTCAATCTCAGGCAGCTTATTTCCAGCTATCAATAAGTCATCAACATATACTATTAGGTACATAACGCCATCTTTTTTAATACGGGTATATAGACAATAGTCATGGGATGACCTAGTGAAGCCAAGTTTGATTAAAGACGAGTTAAATTTTGTGTTCCAGCACCGAGGACTTTGCTTAAGCCCATAAAGACTTTTCTGCAATTTGAGAATTTTGTTCCGATAATGTTTCATTCCGTCGGGAATTTCAAGATAGATATCCTCTTTGAGTTCCCCATAGAGAAATGCAGTCTTTACATCCAATTGATGGAAATGAAAAGACTTTCTCACTCCAACCGCAAGAATAATTCGGATAGTTGACAATTTAGCTACTGGAGAGTATATTTCTTCATAATCAACACCGGCCTTTTGAAGAAACCCCTTCGCAACGAGTCTTGCTTTGAAACGGACTTTATTTCCCAATGCATCTTCTTTGATTTTAAAAACCCACTTGGACTTCATGAGTTTAGTTTTCTCGGGTCTTTCTACCAGCTTCCATACGTTGTTTCTTTTCATAGAGTCTAGCTCTTCTTGAACAGCATTCATCCATTTGTCACAATTAGGAAATTTTTCAATATCTTTGAACGAATTCGGCACGACGTCTGCGTCAGCATCAAATAAGGCTTCAAACAACGAGTGATAGTAATCTTTAAATCTCGATGGCACTTTAGACTGTCTTTCACTTCTTCGAAGTGTCCGAACTTCAGTTTCCTCTTCAGTATTATAATTTTCGATCTGATCGGGTTGATCCACGTTTCCTTCTTGATTGGAAGGTTCTTGCACATCTCCCTCTCCATAATTTGAGTCTTGGTTAAGATCCACGTTTCCTTCTTGCATATCGCCCTCTCCATCATTTGAGTCTTGGTTAAGATTCACACATTCCCCCTCTCGTTCAATACGGCTCACATATAAATCATCAGCCGACTCAAACTTCTGAATGTTTTTGAACGGAAAAGTATTCTCGTTGAATCTGACATCGCGGCTTACTATAATTTTATTTTTGTCAGTATCCCATAAGCGATTTCCGTTTGGACAATATCCAACCATCATATATCTTTTGCTTTTTGGGTCTAATTTTTGTCTTTTTAGATTTGGTATCCAAGCATATGCGCAGCATCCAAACACCTTCAGTTTAATTACGTTTGGTCTTTCACCATGCCACATTTCCGCTGGCGTCTTATTATTGGATAATGAGCTCGTTGGACTTCTGTTTATTAAGTAAACGCTTGCATAAACCGCTTCATTCCAAAAGTATTTTGGAGCATTTGATTGTAGCAAAAGGGCGCGAGCTTTTTCGATAACAGTACGGTTATATCTTTCTGCTACTCCATTCTGCTGAGGAGAATAAGGCAAAGTCGCCAACATCTCGATGCCATTAGATCTACAAAATTTTTGCATCTTTGTGGATTGGTATTCTCCACCTTTATCTGTCGTAATTTTTGATAGCATAGTACCAAACTTTGAACTCACAGCTGCTACATAATCTTTGAATTTGTTGAAGACTTCAGATTTCTGAGCAATTACGTAAATCATAGCAAAATGCGTAAAGTCGTCAATAAAGGTGACGAAGTACTTTCCTTCATCATGAGAATTTGGAGTTATAGGACCACACACATCTGAATGGACATGTTCTAATATTCTTTTTGATATTGAACGAGTTCCGTTGAACGGAAGACGACATTGCTTACTTTGTGTGCAAATATCGCAATTTTCACACGTAGAAACTTTGTCCGTTCCATCTACCATGTCGTTTTTTACTAATCGGGTCATAGCGTTGTTGCTTATATGACCAAATCTATTGTGCCACAATTGACTATTCTCTGATTTTGAGATGTGAGCTCCTTGTTTCTCTATCTTTAGTCTGAGCTCAAAGAGATTTCCACTGCGCTTAGCGATTCCGATCTGCAATCTCTCTTTCGTTAAGATTGCCTTTTCGTTCTCAAACTTCACAGTAATTCCAGCCTCAACCATTTTGCTGACTGATAAAAGATTTTCCCTGAATTCCTTACTATAGAAAACATTTTGCAGTGTTATATTTACACCACTATCACTAGAGCATTTCACTGTACCCATTTTTGAAACGACTATGGTTTGTTCGGCTTTAGCAACATAAATATTCCTTGGATATTCTAGGTCCTTCAATTCTGTAAAAACCCATTCATCTTTTACAAAATGGTCAGTTGCTCCTGAATCTAGTGCAAAACTTATTTTCGAAGTTGCAGTAGTGTTTTGGCACTGTTTTGCCACTGAATCCGCCATAAAACTTACGCTACTTTTAGTTACAGCTGCAATGTTGAATTTGGACCGACAATCAACCTTTTTGTGTCCAAATTTACCACATTTGTTGCATTTTCCATTGAACCGTTTTTTGGTCTTATTTTTGCTTGTAAAAGCGGTAGCATTATTCTCCTCTGCTTCAGTGGAACGACTTTTCTGCTTTAGTTCTTCTCCCATTGAACGATTTTTCACCACAGAAAGGTTAAGATCATTCTACGACAAATTTTCTAGAGCTGTTACTACTGCATCAAAAGATTTTGGTAGAGTCACAAATAACTGCGAAATTATATCTTCACTTGTTGGTTGCCCACCAGAAGCTTTAAGTTGACGAATTAATGCATCAAATTTCAATAAATGCAATTGTAAGTCTCCTCCTTCTTTTAACGTAAGCTGTGCCAACTCTTTTCGCACTAAGGTTTGATTTTGGTAACTTTTTCGCTCGAATGTCGAGCGTATATTTCTTCATAATCAACACCGGCCTTTTGAAGAAACCCCTTCGCAACGAGTCTTGCTTTGAAACGGACTTTATTTCCCAATGCATCTTCTTTGATTTTAAAAACCCACTTGGACTTCATGAGTTTAGTTTTCTCGGGTCTTTCTACCAGCTTCCATACGTTGTTTCTTTTCATAGAGTCTAGCTCTTCTTGAACAGCATTCATCCATTTGTCACAATTAGGAAATTTTTCAATATCTTTGAACGAATTCGGCACGACGTCTGCGTCAGCATCAAATAAGGCTTCAAACAACGAGTGATAGTAATCTTTAAATCTCGATGGCACTTTAGACTGTCTTTCACTTCTTCGAAGTGTCCGAACTTCAGTTTCCTCTTCAGTATTATAATTTTCGATCTGATCGGGTTGATCCACGTTTCCTTCTTGATTGGAAGGTTCTTGCACATCTCCCTCTCCATAATTTGAGTCTTGGTTAAGATCCACGTTTCCTTCTTGCATATCGCCCTCTCCATCATTTGAGTCTTGGTTAAGATTCACACATTCCCCCTCTCGTTCAATACGGCTCACATATAAATCATCAGCCGACTCAAACTTCTGAATGTTTTTGAACGGAAAAGTATTCTCGTTGAATCTGACATCGCGGCTTACTATAATTTTATTTTTGTCAGTATCCCATAAGCGATTTCCGTTTGGACAATATCCAACCATCATATATCTTTTGCTTTTTGGGTCTAATTTTTGTCTTTTTAGATTTGGTATCCAAGCATATGCGCAGCATCCAAACACCTTCAGTTTAATTACGTTTGGTCTTTCACCATGCCACATTTCCGCTGGCGTCTTATTATTGGATAATGAGCTCGTTGGACTTCTGTTTATTAAGTAAACGCTTGCATAAACCGCTTCATTCCAAAAGTATTTTGGAGCATTTGATTGTAGCAAAAGGGCGCGAGCTTTTTCGATAACAGTACGGTTATATCTTTCTGCTACTCCATTCTGCTGAGGAGAATAAGGCAAAGTCGCCAACATCTCGATGCCATTAGATCTACAAAATTTTTGCATCTTTGTGGATTGGTATTCTCCACCTTTATCTGTCGTAATTTTTGATAGCATAGTACCAAACTTTGAACTCACAGCTGCTACATAATCTTTGAATTTGTTGAAGACTTCAGATTTCTGAGCAATTACGTAAATCATAGCAAAATGCGTAAAGTCGTCAATAAAGGTGACGAAGTACTTTCCTTCATCATGAGAATTTGGAGTTATAGGACCACACACATCTGAATGGACATGTTCTAATATTCTTTTTGATATTGAACGAGTTCCGTTGAACGGAAGACGACATTGCTTACTTTGTGTGCAAATATCGCAATTTTCACACGTAGAAACTTTGTCCGTTCCATCTACCATGTCGTTTTTTACTAATCGGGTCATAGCGTTGTTGCTTATATGACCAAATCTATTGTGCCACAATTGACTATTCTCTGATTTTGAGATGTGAGCTCCTTGTTTCTCTATCTTTAGTCTGAGCTCAAAGAGATTTCTACTGCGCTTAGCGATTCCGATCTGCAATCTCTCTTTCGTTAAGATTGCCTTTTCGTTCTCAAACTTCACAGTAATTCCAGCCTCAACCATTTTGCTGACTGATAAAAGATTTTCCTTGAATTCCTTACTATAGAAAACATTTTGCAGTGTTATATTTACACCACTATCACTAGAGCATTTCACTGTACCCATTTTTGAAACGACTATGGTTTGTTCGGCTTTAGCAACATAAATATTCCTTGGATATTCTAGGTCCTTCAATTCTGTAAAAACCCATTCATCTTTTACAAAATGGTCAGTTGCTCCTGAATCTAGTGCAAAACTTATTTTCGAAGTTGCAGTAGTGTTTTGGCACTGTTTTGCCACTGAATCCGCCATAAAACTTACGCTACTTTTAGTTACAACTGCAATGTTGAATTTGGACCGACAATCAACCTTTTTGTGTCCAAATTTACCACATTTGTTGCATTTTCCATTGAACCGTTTTTTGGTCTTATTTTTGCTTGTAAAAGCGGTAGCATTATTCTCCTCTGCTTCAGTGGAACGACTTTTCTGCTTTAGTTCTTCTCCCATTAAACGATTTTTCACCACAGAAAGGTTAAGATCATTCTACGACAAATTTTCTAGAGCTGTTACTACTGCATCAAAAGATTTTGGTAGAGTCACAAATAACTGCGAAATTATATCTTCACTTGTTGGTTGCCCACCAGAAGCTTTAAGTTGACGAATTAATGCATCAAATTTCAATAAATGCAATTGTAAGTCTCCTCCTTCTTTTAACGTAAGCTGTGCCAACTCTTTTCGCACTAAGGTTTGATTTTGGTAACTTTTTCGCTCGAATGTCGAGCACAACACGTCCCACATCTTCTTTGCAGTATCTTGATCTCTTATGTATTCCAGATAGTCATCACTGACATAACCGGTGATTATGTCTTGAACTTTTCTATCCTTCGAAAGGAACTCTGCTCCACTTAAATTGTTTGGCTCACCAGCACCACCATTGTTTTCAGTTGAAATAGCAATTAAACATCCTTGGGAAGCCAGATGCTTCCCCACTCTAAATTTCCAGTTTGAAAAATTGCTTCCATTGAACTGAGAAATTCCGGTGTGTTTGTCCACTGGGCCCATAACCTGTTAGGATTCGAGTTGAGCCTTGTAAGGATCACGAGCTTAAAAATCCTTTTATCCTTTGAAACCAATACAAAGAAAATATCAATATTTGTGAGAAATATTTTTCTACAATTTTATTATTCAATTTCGTTCCAAAGAAAACTTTTTTTTTTTAAGTCTTTTAATATTAAAGCTAGTTTGATTTTATAAACTCAACACAGAGAAGGTAATCCGGAATTTCGTAAAGAAGGGATGTGAGTATGGAAAGTATAGAGACTCAGGCTTAGACCATATAGTACATGTACTGCTACTAGACAAGCATTTGCGTGTCATGATGACGTCACATTACGACATTCTGGCTCGCTCGCTCGCACTCGCGCTGCTGCTGCGCTGCTATACTTTTCTCTGTCATTATTTCGCGATGTGTTCGCGATGTGACGTATCATGTTGACACGCTTGCTTTTGCTGAGAAGCAAACGAGTATTAGCAGTCCATGTACTATATGGTCTAAGGACTCAGGGAGCAAACCGAAGCTTTCAAAAAGGTAAAAACGACGGATTGTCTCGGCAGCAAGCAACAGCACCGCAAGTGCTAGGCAGAAAGCCGCGTGTTGTGGCTTAAATGCATCTCGCCAGACTGTTTACCGCGCTGTCTCTGCCCACACGATTTGTACTGGTGGCAAAGAAAGACAGATAGTCTTAAGCGTGTCGAGTAAATACGTATCAAGTGGTCATGTAAACATGGTACTTAATTGATTAAGAGTCACATAAACATTGACTGAATGAGTCAGTTAATTGTTTAAGTGAAAAAATCACTTGTGCGGCACACCGACACATGAAAGGAAATGTATAGGCAAGAGTACATAATCACGCACACAGGTGACTGATCAGTAAGACTGAATGTTTATGTGGCGCATTAATGAGCGACCATGAAATAAATGCAATTTTGGGGAAGATGTTGGAAATTGTTTCAGAACCCGATTCGAACCGGTTTCGGTTTCGGTTCAGGAACCGGTTTCCAAAAAAAAAATATCGGTTTCGGTTTTATTTCGGTTAGGAAAATAAACCGGTTAAAATCGGTTACGGTTTCGGTATCGGTTGCACGCCCTGTCTTGAAGAAATTTTGTTAGTTTGGATAGCAATATTTGTTCGAATAAGTTTGAGAGGCAAGGAAGGAGGCACATTGGTCTATAAGAGGGAGTTTGGGTACGATCTTTTCCTGGCTTATGCTGCACTCAGCGAAAAAATTGTCAACATGACACATGTTAAATTAGCATATGAAAACATGTATGGAAAACAAAAACAAATTGAACAAATTAACCTGGCGAACTCAACTATACACAAAATGTTCAGATAACATGTGACACAAAGTGTTAAAAGAGCAGTGTGTAATGTTAATCTAACATGCAATGTTATTTAAACTCCAACAACGCTATTGCAGTTTTGATAGGAAGTTTATGTATTTTCGATAAAAATAAAGTTAATTAACATTAATCGATTGATGCTCAGCAGGCCTAGAAACTATTTTGTTCCGAGTTTTCTAGAGTGTTGTAGCAAACATTGAACTGCGTGCATTTAATTAATAGAAGTCGAAACATATTAAGTGTTTTGGTGAAAGTCCAAATAAAAAGGTGCGTATGAAAATGTCGGACGAAGGTGAGGCGTTTTGTATTGCACTAAATAGCGAAATTGATGAATGCTTTGAGGAAGAACACGTTGGGAGAGAACTACTAGAACCTAACAATTTTAGAAACCTAATATGTATGGAACTAAATCTGAATGAGGAGGTGTACAACAGATTAAAGGGTATTTTAAACTCATGAATTTGTAGTTTGAAGCTGAGTCCTTCTTGATTATTGTTATAGAATATAACCTAGATATAGAAACCCTCAAACATATCAAGGAGTGCGACATTAATGAACTCTTCCCTTTACAAATGCTCCCAGCTCAAATAATATTTCGGAAAAAAATTATTGAATGGCAGAGGAATTTTGTAAGTTCATGAACAATACTTTGAACATGTTTTTCGCTTATAATTCTTAGAACACCCCTCTTAAGGAAATTTTAGACAGCAAAGAGTCAAACGAAGCTAATCTTAGTAACATAGGATACTTAAAAGTACTCCGAAAGTGCGCGAAATTTTGGAAAAAAGAGGTGTGTTTGACGATTCCCATAGAGTTGACCTTGTTAACGTAATCGTCAATCACTACACCGATAAATTACTTCAAATGAAAACTAAAGACGTTGCAGATATGAGGGCGGAGATAGAAAGTCTTTTTCCAACCGAAAATGGCGTATGTTAATTGAATGTCCACTTAATTTGGATTCATGCGGAACTGGAATGAGTGAACTCTCAGAATTATTTTAAGCAACAATAAACATTTTTATGAAGAACGTGTTATCGCTTAAAGCAAAGAAATTCTCAACGTCCACTCCTTCGATGCCTGCCTAGATCCCCATATTGTAGCTTGCCGATTGAAATTTTTTGATTGTTGGAATAAATAAAAATTTAAAACCATTTTATTAGAACTAAAGAAACTTTACATTAAATTTTAGGACTTTTAGTTTAATCCTCGAGGACCGAACAAAAATCCGACTGGGAAACTTTATGATAAAGCTACGAATGCTCGACGAAAACTTCTTACGAAGACGGGTGAAAAGCACTGTGCGACCTCCAAGCCTGATGAAAAGTCTGTATTTGGAGACGAAGATATTGTCCCAATAAGTATAATAAATTCGATTTGAATTCGACGATATCATTTCGTCTGATAAACCTTTTGAGACGAGTAATTAAAACGAACTCGCCACTAATTAGATTTCGTGAGCGTGACACTTTTTCCTAGCACTATTTTCGAGCTTATTTTAAATATAAATTTTTTTTGTTTTAAATAATGAAAATTTTTTATGAATGAAAAAATGTTCCGCCATTTCAGAAAATTTGAAAACAAATCTGACATTTCAAATCGCGGTAATTCAAATTTCTGAATTTGATTAATTTCAATGTATGTCCAGACTCTGGATATACAAAGAAAAGCCTATTTTTGGGAAAGAAAAAAAATTCTTGCAATATTTCTGTCAAGGCGTATTAAACAAGGTGGTGTTAATTCTACAACAAGTACAACAAGACAAGAACAACACGATACTTTGTTTTTGTAAATATCTTGAAAATGTCAAAATCAGCTGACGTTTGTTTACATAAAAATTCGAAATTTCATTCAAAAATGTAAACAAACAAAATAAAAAAAATAAGTTTGACCGTTTCGAGTTTCTTTAAAGAAAAAAAAATTTTTTTAAGAGGAAGAAGAAGACAAAGTTCATACTAACACCACCTTGTTTAATGCGCCTTGATTTATGTCAACGTGTTTGACCTTTTGTGGAACTTGAACCTCAAAACTCTACAGTTTTAGCCACCTGCTTACCCAATACGACATCTTTGACAAATTGAAACGACTAGCTTTTATAAGTTCAATTTGGATTCTATATTTTTCTCGGATGTGCCTCGAATTCGAAACGAATTCATAAAACTACATTGGATAATTTATTTTTTCTCAAACTCGTTACGAATTGTGGCGATATCAAATTTGTTCTTGTGTTTATTGGGTATGGATATTGTATATAACGATTACACAAAAAAAAGCCGCATTTAAACCAGGAGATTTGTTCTTTTCTTGTTTTTAGAACGAGGCGCCATTTTCACGAAGAAACCTTCATGTTTAAAAACCTTAGAGATATCTTCTTCAATTTATTCTATTTTAATAAGATCTTTTGTGGCTATTTTTCTCTGTGGAGTTATTGATTTTTGCAATAACAGGTTGACTGATAAGTCCCCGGTCTGACACATAGATGGCGTCGCTAGTATTAAATGCATATTATTTTTTTATAGTGGCAACCTTCAAATGATTCGTGTCAAAATTTGACGTCTTTAAGTCAATTAGTTTGTGAGATAGAGCGTCTTTTGTGAAGCAACTTTTGTTATTGTGAAAAAAATGGAAAAAAAGGAATTTCGTGTTTCGATAAAATACTGTTTTCTGAAGGGAAAAAATACAGTGGAAGCAAAAACTTGGCTTGATAATGAGTTTCCGGACTCTGCCCCAGGAAAATCAACAATAATTGAGTGGTATGCAAAATTCAAGCGTGGTGAAATGAGCACGGAGGACGGTGAACGCAGTGGACTCCCGAAAGAGGTGGTTACCGACGAAAACATCGAAAAAATTCACAAAATGATTTTGAATGACCGTAAAATGAAGTTGATCGAGATAGCAGAGGCCTTAAAGATATCAAAGGAACGTGTTGGTCATATCATTCATCAATATTTGGATATGAAAAAGCTCTGTGCAAAATGGGTGCCGCGCGAGCTCACATTTGACCAAAAACAACAACGTGTTGATGATTCTGAGCGGTGTTTGCAGCTGTTAACTCGCAATACACCCGAGTTTTTGCGTCGATATGTGACAATGGATGAAACATGGCTCTATCACTACACTCCTGAGTCCAATCGACAGTCGGCTGAGTGGACAGCGATCGGTGAACCGTCTCCGAAGCGTGGAAAGACTCAAAAGTCCGCTGGCAAAGTAATGGCCTCTGTTTTTTGGGATGGGCATGGAATAATTTTTATCGATTATCTTGAGAAGGGAAAAACCATCAACAGTGACTATTATATGTCGTTATTGGAGCGTTTGAAGGTCGAAATCGCGGCAAAACGGCCCCATATGAAGAAGAAAAAAGTGTTGTTCAACCAAGACAACGCACCGTGCCACAAGTCATTGAGAACGATGGCAAAAATTCATGAATTAGGCTTCGAATTGCTTCCCCACCCACCGTATTCTCCAGATCTGGCCCCCAGCGACATTTTCTTGTTCTCAGACCTCAAAAGGATGCTCGCAGGGAAAAAATTTGGCTGCAATGAAGAGGTGATCGCCGAAACTGAGGCCTATTTTGAGGCAAAACCGAAGGAGTACTACCAAAATGGTATCAAAAAATTGGAAGGTCGTTATAATCGTTGTATCGCTCTTGAAGGGAACTATGTTGAATAATAAAAACGAATTTTGACAAAAAAATGTATTTTTCTTTGTTAGACCGGGGACTTATTAGCCAACCTGTTATATATATTCTTGATCAGGGTGACAAGAGGAGTCGATCTAGCCATGTCTGTTTGTCTGTCTGTCTGTCTGTCGGTCACACTTTAGTTTTTCGTAATTTACTCCTAAGCCATGCAAGATATCATATTGAAATTTGGCATGGACTTGAACCAGGTAAATGTCCGAAAAACTGCATACAAATTTTTTTCTTGGGTCGTGGGAAGTGGTTCAGAAGTTTCAAAAATCACGATTTTTAACGTTTTTCGTGGATATCTTTTTTACTATACATCCCAGCTTATTGAAATTTGGTGTGTGTATAGCTTCTATGTAGACTTAAGCTTTCGCTGAAAAAAAAATACGACGTCGCTATAACTATGGTCATCATCCTACACATTAGAAAAAAACACTCTTTCTCTTATTCTTGTTCCACCAAGACAACGCACCGTGCCACAAGTCATTGAGAACGATGGCAAAAATTCATGAATTAGGCTTCGAATTGCTTCCCCACCCACCGTATTCTCCAGATCTGTCCCCCAGCGACATTTTCTTGTTCTCAGACCTCAAAAGGATGCTCGCAGGGAAAAAATTTGGCTGCAATGAAGAGGTGATCGCCGAAACTGAGGCCTATTTTGAGGCAAAACCGAAGGAGCACTACCAAAATGGTATCAAAAAATTGGAAGGTCGTTATAATCGTTGTATCGCTCTTGAAGGGAACTATGTTGAATAATAAAAACGAATTTTGACAAAAAAATGTGTTTTTCTTTGTTAGACCGGGGACTTATCAGCCAACCTGTTAAGGCTTGTTCAGACGGAGCTCCGAAACATGCGTTTCGTTTCGTGAAACACAAATGCGAAACTACTCATTCAGACGTAGTCATTCGTGTTTCGTTTTCCTCTTCTTCGTCTTATTTGTTTTTCAAAATGTTTGGAAATAGTCATTCTTGCCCGCTTTGAAAGTGGAAAAGAAATGTGAATGAATTTAGATCGCATGTATAGTAATTTTTCTTTTGCTCTTTACTTCTTTTCCCGATAACAATCGATTAAATTAGGGATGATACCAAATTTTACTTGTTTCGATCTGAAACACGTAGTTTCAAAGTGTTTCGGGTGTGAAAATTTGTATGGCGAAACAAGTGTTTGGTTCTTGTTTCGGCCCCGAAACACGAATGAGAGCTGAATTACGTAGCGTCTGAACAAGCCTTTAGGTGCATTTGGTTTATTTGCGATGAACGTGGAATAGTCATGTTAAAGAAATTTTCATCGAATGTAGATAACGAATTTAATAAACGCTGGCTTTTCCACAATAACGCTCCGTGGGATGAAGTTTTAGAAAAGTGGCAGAGAACGGCTATCATCAGAAGAGCTGATATATTAAAAAAAGGGGAGCTAATATTAAATGATTGGCCTCTATACAAAAACTCTCTTGGACATACCTTGGTAAGCTTTTTAAACTGTATTTGAAAATTAAATAAACACTTATTAAGTTTTATTATTTAAAGGTTGATGCTGACTTTGCACATTTATTCCCTGGAAAGGAAGATCAACTTTTGAAGGAATGGCCCGAGTTTCGGCAGACAGTACCTTCGTATCTGAAGGAGAAAGTGAAAGATGTTGCATCCAAATGTTTGTTGGAAAAAATTGATTCCAACATTAGTGATGGTAATAATCTAGTAATACCTAAGAAAAGTCACAAGACTTATAATATCCCAACTTTCAGACTCATTAGATTGCTTGATTATGCTTTTGCTTCATGCTGTATTAAAGCCCTCACTAGTAACCAGCAACAAAGGTGCTAAACGCTTTCAATGGAAGCCATCAATTTCCGACGCTCAAAATGCTACGGTTCTGCACTGCGTGTGCATCAACGACTATCAGTGCCAGTATCAGGCCGTGAAGGATAAGGCTATTGCAAAGAATCAACACATGCAACCACTTCTTTTGGTAATTGGTCCAGAAATCCAGAAAGTAAAAAGCTTTTATGTATTATTTGACAATATTACATACCAATTTCACACTGCCTTGAAAGCTATTGAAATTTTAGTCAAATTGCACCACTCTTTAAATATCCAATACGCCGTGGAGGCAAAAGTTTTGTATAACTTCCTTGAAAATAATTTTTTTTAAACTGATTGCCATCCAAACTGCAATATGATTGCGTTAAAGTCGTACTTAAATTCGAAGAGAAGTCAATAGTTTTTTCACGATTAATAAGTTTCCACAGAGTTTACACCGTACCCTTACATTAAATTTTAACAATTAATCCGATCATTTTAATGGATACTTGTATAATTTATGATTGCATCCATTTGTTATTAAAATCAGAGCCTCTAAAATTGATTTTTCCAAATTTCTACGAGTAACTTACTAATGCATATTAACCAAAGTCATGAAGTGTTTCCTTTGCGATTTTTCCACTCACTATTCGGCGGGCTTAATTTCCCATTTAAAAGGTTATCATACTAAAATTTCGAAATATTATTGTGTCGAATTAGAATGTCGTCAATGTTTCTCAAATATATATGCTTATAAAAATCACATTGAGAGAGTTCATGTGAGAAAGATCACTCGATTAGATAAATCCGCTTGCCACTCCTATAAACCTAATGATGAGTTGCCAGAGAGAATCTGCAACATGAATGAAACCCGAAGCGATTACTCTGCAATCTCTCAAACGCTTGGGAAAAATTTAAGTACTGGTGACCTATTGGTTGATGAAACCCACAGCATTTTTTCTCCAGCAACGAATGTTACTAATCATAATGAACAATCCTCGTTTGAAGAAACTATGAATAGTTTCATATTATCGTTGCATTATAGAAACAATTTTAATAGAAATGACGTTCTTTATATTGTACAGAACCTTCATCACATAATTTTGAAACCACTATATGATGAAGTACTCAACGCAATATCATCAGTTATTCCAAATAATGGACAAGAGCAATTGAAAAACAATATTAGAAAATGCTTTTCAATATCTTGTCTAACGGAGCACCAGTTTTTAAAGTTCTTGCAAAATTTTGGCGTTTTTAAGTTTACGATATCCTATTTAATAACTGAAGAAGTGTCCGAAGTTATTTTACATAATTATCCGAGCTTACATACAAATAAAACAACTGGCGTTTTTCTCAATATGCAGTTTCAATTTAAGAAATTTTTTGAAACAAATCAAAATTTGCAGATTACATTAAATAATATGAAGCATTTTGACGATAAAAAAGGCACTTATAGAAATCTTATAAATGGCGAAATATGAAAACAAAAGTTGACCAAATTAAAAGGAAAGACTGTCATTCCATTTCTACTCTACTTTGATGACTTCGGAATTGATAACCCCTTAGGTCCCCATGCAAAGGATCAAACCGTTTGTAGAGTTTGTTATAGTTTTCCAACTGTCCCGCATCATAACCTTTCAAATCTGGACAGTCTCTTCGTCGCTGGGTTCTAAAAATCTTACGATAGAAAATGCTACGGTAACAAATATGCATTTCAGGCATTTATTCAAACTATAAGAGATCTAGAAACAGAAGGTGTGGTTATTGAAATTTCTACTGGGACATTTAGTGTGCATTTTGTTCTAGCTTTTATTATTGGTGACAACTTGGGATTAAATAACATACTTGGTTTCTCAAACACTTTTAACTCCAATTTTTATTGCCGAAATTGTAAGAGGCACAAGAATGATATGCAGAAAGATGTTGTCGAACATACTGAGTTTTTGCGAACCGTTGCAAACTATAATGAAGACTGTGCACTTGAAGACGACAAATTAACTGGTATTAGAGAGCGTTGTGTGTTCAATGAAATAGAAAGCTTCCATGTGGTCAATAATTTTTATTTCGATATAATGCACGATTTATTTGAGGGCGTATATAAGTATGATATTTCTCAAATACTTATGAACTTCATATATACTAAGAAGTATTTTTCTCTTGAAACCCTTAATTATAGAAAACAAATGTTTGCGTATGGCGAAACTGAAATTTGTAATATGTCTCCATCAATTACAGTTAACAACTTAAAGACTTCAAATTTAAAGATGACTGCTAGAGAAATTATGACTTTCATTCACCACCTTTCACTAATAGTAGGAGATTTAATTCCAGAGGATGATAACGTGTGGAAATTCTTTTTAGCATTGCTTCAAATAATAGATATTTCAATTAAAATCGAAATAGATAGAGTTTCTCTTAATTTGCTGCGTTTGCTCATCGAAAGCCATAATACTGCCTATAAAATATTATTTGGGAAGCCACTCAAACCAAAGTTTCAATTCTTGGTGCATTATGTTTCCTCAATTAAAAAGTGTGGACCCTTACGGAATTTGTGGTGTTTACGCTTTGAAGCTCTTCATAAAAGCTTTAAGCAGTATACCTATGTAATGAACTCTCGAATAAATACTCCTTGGAGCTTATCAATGAAAGCTGCTTTGAAGTTTTCGTATAATCTCATGACTAAGGGTTTCTTTCATCCTGAAATCGTTACAGGCAAAAGAAATGAGATTGCAAATAATTTAACTTCTTATATTGCCAACTTACAAAGTTCTCATGGATGTCAACAAATCAATTTTTTTTCAAAAATCAATCTTAAAGGTTCTGAATTTAAGAAAGGCTATTGTGTGGTTACTCGAGATGCTAATATAAAAATTTTAGAAATCGATATAATTGCTATCAGTGAGGCTAATAATGTATTCCTTATTTGCTTTGAATATCCCATAACTACATTCAGTCAGCATTTACAAGCATATATACTTGGCGAAAGAAATACTGACCCATTATATATAAACATAAATAATGTTCATTTTTCAGCAATACACACTCACTTGTTATGTAACAATGTAAAAGCCGCTCGGCTCAAAAGCTAGTTTAAGATTTTATTAAATAAAAATTTTGTTTTGTTGCTTTTGGCCGTAATTAGACGAAAAATAATATATACATATTTGCTTTTTTCTCCGGTTATTGATTAACTTTATTTCTCGTTATTTCGACTGAAATTATCAGTCATCATCAGGAACCTTCTCCTATGAGTTACTTTCGAAAACACTATTTTTTTTCTTCTAATTACGGCCAAAAGAAACAACTTTTTTATAACGAACAAGGTCGTCTTTTAATTCTGCTGAAAGGTTGATCTTAAAAATGTTAATATGACATGTAGTAACTGTTCCTTTAACATTGCAAAATGACTGGTTGAGCTAACATGTAACCATGTTAAAACAACATTTCCTTTAATGTTTTTTTAACGAGACGTCATGTCAGGTCAACAAATCGCTGGTTTATGAAAAATTTCAAATACTTTGGATCGGTGCACGAACCACCCCACACACGCTTAACTTTTTGTCAACATGGACAAATCGCTTCGATCGGTATAGCGTGAGTGGCCAGCATTACACATCATTTTAATTACCGACCGTTTCCAATCTTTTGGAAAAAATCCATACTTTATTATAAAATTAAATAGGACTGTTAAAAATGGTACTGCAAGGGAAGGTAGCTTTTTTTTTAAATTTTTGGAGTAATTTGATCATGTCCTGAGGCTTTTTTACAGACCAATTCATTTTTTATAGAATTATTTCTTGGTCTAATGTTAATGTGAATTTTGTGGGTGTTTTCAGTTTGAATTGGGAGATTGTGTTCAGTAGTCCTCGGATTTCGTTGAAAAGCCTTATTGAGGTGCAATGCAAAAACCGTCGCTTTCTCTTCGTCGGAGCGCGCCCAACCACTATTAGGACTACAGATAGGTGACTCACTATTAGACATATACACCGCCGACAAACGCCGCCGCCGTTTCGTGAAGTTTCTGAGCCGCCGCCGGCGAAAACGGCGCGGCGGCGTCGGCGGCGTATAAATTTTTTATTTAATGTAGTTATTAAATAAAAAAAAATCAAATTTCATTTAAATGGAATTAAATAGTATATTTATTTTTTAAACTTAATAAAGTAATGATACAACGGCTAAGCCGCCGCCAGGGCCGTCGAAAGTTATATGGTGGGTATGGAGTCTACGTGGAAATACTCAATCTACGTTACATGTACACACGTGTAATAAGAAGCATTGCAGTCAACAGCAAGCGATCTTCGGGTGACAGTGAATACACAAATAAGAACAAAATGCCTTTTTCATAAGGAAAAGAGTAGTGTAGACATCACTAAATGAGGCGATTAACGACCCATTTCAAATGCTCCGAAAGCTCGTTGAGAGAAAGTAATGCTTCACGAAAATCTTACATTTTTCAAACTTCACCTTCCCTCTTGTTTAGCAAATGCTCCTTTGCACTGCTTGAGGAATAGCAATAACAGCACATAAACTGAATTGCTTTAGGAATAGCGATAACAGCACTTAAACTGAATCGCATATATAATATATTCACATATTTGTAGCTTTAAGTCTTTGAACTCAGCTTACGTAAATAAAAGAAAAAAGCAAAACTGAATGTCGATCATTAGCTTTGAATTATGCTGACAGTACAAAATTTCATATTTCGCTTTTTGTCATAGCTCAAATTCCACCAAAATCAAATATATGAAAGTATTAATAAGCATTTTCCAATCAATAAATTTCAAATTGCAATTTTGCCAAATAAGCTTAATATTTGTATAAAAACAATGTAATATGAAAATAAACTCACTCTTTCAATAGCAATAAATCTGTGAACATTTATTGAAAAGAGACTGACTCGGTTAAAGTGCCGATTGTCAAACAAACAACAAAATATCGGCAATTCAGTTGAAGTGTTGTTATTGCCATTCATCAAGCAGCGCAAAGAAGCGTTCTGCTAAACATATAATATATATTTTTATGTAGATATGAACATGCTCGCCCCGTTGAGCTTAGCTCAACATCTGAGTAGTGATGATGTTTTGTGGCTTGCGCTGCACTGCTGTTGCTTGCGTTGGAATTCGTTGAGAATGCATTCTTTGGTAGCAGGCTGTTGTTTTCGTTGAAATTGGTCGCTAAATGTGAACGGTGAAATCAGTTGTTTCTAGTTGATTTCTCGGAGCTGGTGTTGGAGGATTTCTAACCTTTTGTTTACATTTGAGGTGAAGCAGAATGCAAGCGATGAGAATCAATGAAGAGTATCCGATCGTCATATGATGAAAATTTTGATGTTCGATTTTATTTGAAAGCTGTGACCATTCTTGTGTTGCTAAAGAGGTTTGTAGTTCGGTTAAATTTTTTATTTGTGAGAGATACTGCTTTGTGTTGATTTCATCTAATAGTGGTTTTACAAGGGAAACGTGGACCTTTGCTGTGACCTTTAACAAGCTGGTATAAGACGCTTGCCGCGAGCTGGATACTATTCGCTGTGCTTGAATGGAAACGAAGTTGTGTTTGAGAATTCATTCTGGTTTCAAGATAAGTAAACCTGACCCTTCAAGCATTAGTTGTGTGATTTCTTGGTTACATACGACTGTTGCAGGAATTGGAGCTGGCATTGAATATAAATATTGGTTCTGATGACGTAACGGAATCCATGCCACTGTGAAGCTCGTTTTTCTCAGTGGACATTTGGTTTGTGTTTTCTTGTGAAATAAATTGATTTCGCAAGCGCATACTGTTGAACCTTCTTCGTATTGAATATGACCGCTGGAACAAATATATGAGTCAGCTGTAACTAGTGTGCATGAATCAAATTCGGTATTACTGATGGATATATATTGTTTGTTTTGACTATTGATGGCCAAAGTGTCGGAACATGTATTTATGGAGATCATGGTCTCATTGATCCAGCTTGGAATGGCAACTAGATTAAATAATTCAAGTCTTTCAGGTTCAACTAAAGGTAACGTTATACTAAAAATGACGGTATTTTTTGTCAGTCCGCGTTTCACTTTCATAAGTTTGTACAACTGTAACATATCTTCCTTGTTTACAGGTAACTCCAGATTCTTCGGTAAATTAAATTTTATCTTTTCTACTTCATGTTGTAGCTGGCTGGGACTAAGGATTAATGGACTTCTAATGCCATGGTGAGTGTTTGTAAGTACATCTAGTATTGATGCCTGTGTCCGCTCTAGTTTTGCTGCGATAGTTGTTAGTTGAATGCAAAGTGTTGTAAGAATGCGCTGTAATTTTTCTTCTCGCTGGTCTTTATTTTCAGTTTTTATTCTATTGAAAATTTGGGATATCTGATGATCCATGTGATCAAATTTTGCCTTCACACTTTCTTGATCCGCCTTGATAATATTTATTGTAGAGTCCACAATAGATGTTTGGTTTTTTAATAAATTGAGTACGTGACCTTCGTTTTCCTTAATTTGTGTGATCGTGTTTGCCATCTGCTTTGCATACTCGGTATCCAATACTCCAAACAAAGAATGTGCGATGTTTCCCACAAGATATAGCGCTGCTCTTCTGAGTCTTCGTCCAGAAAGTAATGTGCTATCCATCAACAGTTCGGCCTCCCTGCTTTAAAAATGTTTTTCGAGATTTAGGCATGTTCCATTGTCTTTTAGCTCTGCACATAATTGGTTGAGAGCACTGGTCCCATTAGAAAAGATGGCAAGTTCCGTCCAAAATCCTTCTAAGTCGTAATAGATAAGCAGCTGCCATTGGGTGGGTGAGACCATCGCCGATCCGATTCCTTAAAAGTGCATGCCCAATTGATTTTCAAAGTGGGTATTTTGAAATTTCGAGCATAGCACTAGGGGTATCAACATGAGTGCAATTATTGCTGTAATTAAGGTATACTGGTTGGAAGTGCGTCTTCTTTTCTTTGGCACTCCTGGGGTGTCGTTCAATTGAGCGTAGTCTTGTTTCCTGAAAATTGTTTCAACATTTTCGATTTTCTCCAATGGAATACTGATAATTAGAGAGCTTTGAGGGTGTTCTTTTTGGTCAGATGTGCGGGAGTTTGAACTTTCTTCTGGTTCTTGGTTATTGACTGGTAATGGTGCTTATCTGTCAATTGGTCTCTTGAAAATGCTGTTTGCCGTTTTAATATCAACAACTCTTACGATTCCGTCATCGCCTGGATGTGTTTTTATAATCCTTCCTAAGGGCCATTGTAGCGGAGATGTATTTTCTTCCTTGAGGATGACCATGTCGCCTTGCTTAAGATTGCTCTGATGTGTTTTCCATTTATTACGGTATTGTAGCTCACACAAATACTCCCGTGACCATCGTCTCCAAAATTCTTGTTTAAGATGAGTCACCAATTTCCACCTGGTTAACAGCCCGGTATTTGCTGGTGTTGAGCTTGCATCTACCTGTGCGTTAAGTGGCTCTCCTATTAAAAGGTGTCCAGGAGTTAAGGCTGCTAAATCATTGGGGTTGTCTGAGAGTGGACAAAGTGGTCTTGAGTTTAAAATGGCCTCGATTTCGATGACAACTGTATCCAATTCTTCGTAGGTCAATGATGCAGTAGCCACACTTCTCACCAACAAATGCTTTGCAGACTTTACGGCAGCCTCCCACAATCCTCCAAAATGAGATGCCCTTGGCGGGATGAAGTGAAAATTAATACCTCTGTTTATGAATTCTTTGTTGATTTTTTCACTGGACGTACTTGAGTAAATGGACTCTGCAAGCTCGCTGAGTTTATTTTTCGCACCAACGAAGTGAGTGGCATTGTCGCAGTAGAGGTTTTGAAAATGACCCCTTCTGCTTACAAACCGTTTTAATGATCCGATGAACGCCTCGGTCGTTAGGTCACTAACCAGCTCAAGGTGTACTGCTTTTGTCGCAAACCAGCAAAATATTGCGATGTACGCCTTTTGTGGTCTTTTTCCTCGTACCTTAAAGTGGATCCAGAATGGCCCACCGAAGTCGACCCCAGAGGTAATGAATGGGCGTGCTGGTGATATCCGTGCTGAGGGTAAGTTTCCCATGACTTGATTAAGCAATTTCGGTCTTGCTCTAGAGCATCGTACGCAATTTTGAACGATCGATCTAGCAAGCGTTTTTCATTTTATTGGCCAGAATCTTTGTCGTACGTGTGAGAGAAGTGCTTGAGGTCCACAATGCCGATTCATTTCGTGTATTCCCTGCATTAACAGTTTAGTTATTGGATCGTTGTACGGTATAAGCATTTGATGCTTTGCGTCGAATGACAGTCCAGCAGCCTCAAATCTTCCACCTACTCGTATGATGTTGTTTTTGTCTAAGAATGGATACAGGTTGCTAAGCTGACTGCTTTTCTGTACTACATTATGCATTTTTAGATGTTTCAGGTCGTCTTCAAAGTCTGATTGTTGCATAGTACGAATTATGACAATAAGAGCTTCTTCTAATTCTTGAACAGTTAAATTCACGCCAGTTGCTTGTTTTAACTTCTTGATGCGGTTGATGAATCTTATTCCATATCCTATAATTCTTTGAAGGGTGTGAAACGATCCTCGATGATTGATGTTGTAAATGATGTTTGATAAGTCCTCAGCAGACGTTGTTACTGGAATTGAGACCATCTTCTTTTGCTCCATTTGTGTAATGTTTTTAATTATTGCGTTGAGATTTTGCTTTGGTTGGAGCCAGAGTTCCTCATTTCCGTGCAGAAACAAGGGTCCATAAAACCAGAGATTGCATCCTGCTAATTTTTAAGGAGATATTCCTCTTGACAGAATGTCTGCAGGATTCTCCTTTGAGTCGATGTGTCGCCATTGTTGTGGTATTGTTAATTCTTGTATGTTAGATACTCGATTGGCCACAAAGGTATGATATGATGATGATTGGGAATTGATCCAAGCTAAAACAATCGCCAAATCTGTCCACAAATGTGCTGTTGTGTTATCAAGGTTCAAATCGTTCATTACCCGCACTGTCAGTTGAGCACACAATAGTGCCGCACATAGTTCGAGGCGTGGGAGTGTTTGCCTTTTTAATGGTGCCACTCGTGATTTCGCGCACAGTAGTCTTACTTTTATGAGTCCTTCCTTATATATCGATCTTATATATATAGCTGCTCCGTATGCCTTTTCTGATGCGTCTGCAAAGCCGTGCACTTGTATTTTAAGAGGGACTTGTCCATCGTATACGTGCCGCGGGAACTTCATATTATTGATAGATTCCAGTTCTTGTCGGAAGATCATCCATATTGTATGTGATTCTGCAGGTAATGCTTCATCCCAGTCCAATTTCAATTTCCATAATTCTTGTATCAGTATTTTCGCCGTGACAACGATTGGGCCCAATACTCCCAAGAGGTCAAACAATCTCGCCAAATCTGAGCTTACTGTTCTCTTGGTAATGTGGTTGGTATCTGTAAGATTAACCTGGAAACAGAATTTGTCGCACCCAGGCATCCATGTTAAGCCCAATGTTTTAGTTGTTTCACCCTTGCTGTTGGTAAAATCAATATTAACTTCGTCTTTCTCTGTTGCTACGTTTCGCAATATTTGTTCATGATTTGCCCTCCATTTTTGAAGCTTAAGACCATGTTTATTTAAAATATGTTGTAGCTCTCGTTGAATCGTGAGTGCTGTGATCAAACTGTCTGCTCCTCCGATCCCATCATACACGTAAAAATTGTTAAGAAGAAATTGAGCTCCATAAGGATACTGCGTCATGTGCTCCTTGGCTATTTTTTCTAAACATTTTGTTGCTAGATAAGGTGCTGCTCTGGTTCCATACGTGATCGTATTCAGCTGGTAGTATCTTATTGGCTGGTCGGGGTCATTTCTCCAGATGATTAGTTGGAATTTTCTATCTTCAGGGTGTATCAGCATCTGCCGATACATTTTTTTTACATCTGTGGTGAAAACGAAACGAGGCATACGAAAACGGAGTAAGATGGAGAACAGCTCGCTTTGCACCGTGGGCCCAATGTGCACTAAGTCATTCAGCGACAGGCCCGTCGTAGTTTTGGCTGAAGCGTCGAATACCACTCGCAACTTTGTTGTCAGGCTTTCTGGTCTCAGGATGCAGTGATGAGGGATGAAATATTTCGGATCAGTTAGTGAGGTGACGTCGATTTGAGTCATGTGTCCCAATGCTTCGTATTCTTCCATGAAACTGACGTACTGGCTCTTGATTTTGGGATTTTTCATCAGTCGACGCTCCAGAGATAGAAAACGGTTGAAGGCTATTCCATGAGATTCGCCTAGTGCATTAGGGTTTTCACAAAATGGCAGTCTTAAAACGTACCTCCCATCTTCATTCACCGTATGGTTATGAGCAAAGTGCGCTTCACATTGTTTTTCTGGAATTGAAAGAGGTTTTTGGGTGGCTGTCACATCTTCTAATTCCCATAGTCTGGCAATGGCGTCTTCTAAACTGATGTTTTCATCGATACATATGCCGCATGTTGCTGTTAATAAGAGTGCGTTTTCCACTTTTCCTCCTATGATCCATCCGAATACCGTTTTTTGTAGAGTTGGAAGGCCGTGTGCTAATTTGATCTGACCAATTGACAAGAGTTGATGATAAAATTCGGCACCTAATAAAACATCAATTTTATCAGGGCGATTAAATGCTGGATCTGCCAATTCGATGTGTTTGGGGATCGGCCAATCTTTGATGTCCAAAGATTGTGATGGTTGCGGTGAGATTATGTGTGGCAATACTGCCGCTTCTAGCCTTGTATTGAACTTGTTGATTCTAGAATGGATTGCCACATTAACTCTGTGCTGAACCTTTGAATTACTTGACCCAATTCCATTGATTGATATTGAAGTGGGTTGTGCAGTAATCCCAAGACGTTTGATCAGCCGTTCTGTGATAAAATTGAGTTGTGAGCCAGAGTCGAGTATTGCTCGACCTTTGACTTCAGCGCCTTTAGCTCGAACGATGATCATTGCAGTGCTGAGAAAAACGTAATTGTTTGCTGCAGAATGTTTTGATGTGGTCAGAGACGTTGCTTCTCTAGCATTTTGTGTTGCTTCCACGACAACTGATGAATTGATTTCTGTCTGTTTTTCCGGCCTGCTTGATTCCGTTCCTGATTTATTCGTGTTCTGTGCTGCATTTTCCAGATGAAGCAGCGTGTTGTGTTTGTTGTTGCATTTCATGCAACTTCTTGAAGTGCAGCTTTTTGTGCGGTGTCCAGCTTTCATGCAGTTGCAGCACAGTTTATTCTTCTGAACAAACTGCAGTCGTTCTGGTGGTGTTAACTGCAAGAATGTTTTGCATGAAAACAATGGATGCTTCCCATTTTTACAAACCGCACACGAACTATCAACTGAAGTCACGGATGTGCAAACCTTTGCCTTTGAATTTCCTGATCTGTCTTTTTCACCTATTGCTTCCAATGATTGGAAATGCCCTTCCAGAAATTGTAAGAAATCTTCTATTGTTGGGACTTCTCTTGGATTTGAAAGACATTGCTCATATCGAAGGCGTGTTGCGTGATCTAATTTTTTTAATAGCACATGTAGTAGTAAAGGGTCCCAGGTTGAGGTGTCGATCTTCAGATTTTTATGTGCTAATAGACATTCTTTTGTTCTGTCACGTAGCTCCTTAAAATGGTCGCTCGATGCCTTTGTTGGGGTGTCGACCAATTCTTGAATTAGTTTTACAACAAGTATTCTTTTGTTGTTGTATCGATCTACCACCATTGCCCATGATGCATCAAAGTTTTCTCCAGTGGCCGCAAAGTGCTTTATTAGATTCGAAGCCTCACCCACCAAGTGTGTTTTGAGGTACCAAATCTTCTGAACCTTTGGCATTGGTTGGAGCACTATCAGTGAGGTGAATAAATCGTGAAATTCTTGCCATTTGATGTGGTTACCATCAAATTTCGGGATCGTTAGTTTTGGCATTGGAATTGATTCCTGAGACCTTACTTCTTTTGAGCTTTCTTGTACTGCTGAGCCGATGTTAACAGTTTTAAACGTGTTTCTCACCATATTTTCTAACCACAAAAACTCATCTGTGTTGTAACCTTGTGTGGCTGGGTCATCATACATTTCGTATAATTGAAAATGAATATTTTCAACGTTTTCATATAATTTTTTGGCGATTAGGATGTCTTCCTTTGAAAAATTTTCTTTCAGTAAACGTGTTAGCGATGACATTATTACTTTTTGTCTGCGGAGAAGCTTAATAATTTCACCGGGAACTACTTGTTGTACTTCACCCACTGCTTGGTCCTGTTGCGTTGTTGAGTTTTGTTGTTGAGCTTTCCCGTCACTCTCCATTAGTGTTTCTTTCTGAATGGCTGCCTTGAATGCTTCTGTATATTGCTGCACTATGTTTAGTATTGAGCTGTAGTAATGTCTGGTGAATTATTCGTGGTTTAACGGTGGATTTTCCAAAAATCGTATTTGGTTGTCTTTTGTTTTGAATTTAGACCATTCTTCGTCTAACCGTCTTAGGCGTTCCCTGAAGTAATTGGTATCTTTTCTTCCGGCTGAATCTTTCTTGAAGTTTCTGATAATAGCTTCAATGTTAGTGCCGGTTTCCTTTTGTTTTTCTATAAGTTGATTAAACGCATCCATTGCGTTGTTTCGAACTGTGCAAGTTGAATTCAATGGTGTCCTCTAGTCCACGTCGACTTGAGTGAGATAGCTGATGTTCCTTTCCAAGAGTTGGTTGTTCCTCCGTGTTGCTACCGGAATTACAATTTGCGTGTTGCGATGAAGTCTCGTGCCAAATACAAGACTTGGGGTCACCAATATGTTTAGCAAATGCTCCTTTGCACTGCTTGAGGAATAGCAATAACAGCACATAAACTGAATTGCTTTAGGAATAGCGATAACAGCACTTAAACTGAATCGCATATATGTTTAGCAGAACGCTTCTTTGCGCTGCTTGATGAATGGCAATAACAACACTTCAACTGAATTGCCGATATTTTGTTGTTTGTTTGACAATCGGCACTTTAACCGAGTCAGTCTCTTTTCAATAAATGTTCACAGATTTATTGCTATTGAAAGAGTGAGTTTATTTTCATATTACATTGTTTTTATACAAATATTAAGCTTATTTGGCAAAATTGCAATTTGAAATTTATTGATTGGAAAATGCTTATTAATACTTTCATATATTTGATTTTGGTGGAATTTGAGCTATGACAAAAAGCGAAATATGAAATTTTGTACTGTCAGCATAATTCAAAGCTAATGATCGACATTCAGTTTTGCTTTTTTCTTTTATTTACGTAAGCTGAGTTCAAAGACTTAAAGCTACAAATATGTGAATATATTATATATGCGATTCAGTTTAAGTGCTGTTATCGCTATTCCTAAAGCAATTCAGTTTATGTGCTGTTATTGCTATTCCTCAAGCAGTGCAAAGGAGCATTTGCTAAACAAGAGGGAAGGTGAAGTTTGAAAAATGTAAGATTTTCGTGAAGCATTACTTTCTCTCAACGAGCTTTCGGAGCATTTGAAATGGGTCGTTAATCGCCTCATTTAGTGATGTCTACACTACTCTTTTCCTTATGAAAAAGGCATTTTGTTCTTATTTGTGTATTCACTGTCACCCGAAGATCGCTTGCTGTTGACTGCAATGCTTCTTATTACACGTGTGTACATGTAACGTAGATTGAGTATTTCCACGTAGACTCCATACCCACCATATAACTTTCGACGGCCCTGGCGGCGGCTTAGCCGTTGTATCATTACTTTATTAAGTTTAAAAAATAAATATACTATTTAATTCCATTTAAATGAAATTTGATTTTTTTTTTATTTAATAACTACATTAAATAAAAAATTTATACGCCGCCGACGCCGCCGCGCCGTTTTCGCCGGCGGCGGCTCAGAAACTTCACGAAACGGCGGCGGCGTTTGTCGGCGGTGTATATGTCTAATAGTGAGTCACCTATCTGTAGTCCTAATAGTGGTTGGGCGCGCTCCGACGAAGAGAAAGCGACGGTTTTTGCATTGCACCTCAATAAGGCTTTTCAACGAAATCCGAGGACTACTGAACACAATCTCCCAATTCAAACTGAAAACACCCACAAAATTCACATTAACATTAGACCAAGAAATAATTCTATAAAAAATGAATTGGTCTGTAAAAAAGCCTCAGGACATGATCAAATTACTCCAAAAATTTAAAAAAAAGCTACCTTCCCTTGCAGTACCATTTTTAACAGTCCTATTTAATTTTATAATAAAGTATGGATTTTTTCCAAAAGATTGGAAACGGTCGGTAATTAAAATGATGTGTAATGCTGGCCACTCACGCTATACCGATCGAAGCGATTTGTCCATGTTGACAAAAAGTTAAGCGTGTGTGGGGTGGTTCGTGCACCGATCCAAAGTATTTGAAATTTTTCATAAACCAGCGATTTGTTGACCTGACATGACGTCTCGTTAAAAAAACATTAAAGGAAATGTTGTTTTAACATGGTTACATGTTAGCTCAACCAGTCATTTTGCAATGTTAAAGGAACAGTTACTACATGTCATATTAACATTTTTAAGATCAACCTTTCAGCAGAATTAAAAGACGACCTTGTTCGTTATAAAAAAGTTGTTTCTTTTGGCCGTAATTAGAAGAAAAAAATAGTGTTTTCGAAAGTAACTCATAGGAGACGGTTCCTGATGATGACTGATAATTTCAGTCGAAATAACGAGAAATAAAGTTAATCAATAACCGGAGAAAAAAGCAAATATGTATATATTATTTTTCGTCTAATTACGGCCAAAAGCAACAAAACAAAATTTTTATTTAATAAAATCTTAAACTAGCTTTTGAGCCGAGCGGCTTTTACATTGTTACATAACAAGTGAGTGTGTATTGCTGAAAAATGAACATTATTTATGTTTATATATAATGGGTCAGTATTTCTTTCGCCAAGTATATATGCTTGTAAATGCTGACTGAATGTAGTTATGGGATATTCAAAGCAAATAAGGAATACATTATTAGCCTCACTGATAGCAATTATATCGATTTCTAAAATTTTTATATTAGCATCTCGAGTAACCACACAATAGCCTTTCTTAAATTCAGAACCTTTAAGATTGATTTTTGAAAAAAAATTGATTTGTTGACATCCATGAGAACTTTGTAAGTTGGCAATATAAGAAGTTAAATTATTTGCAATCTCATTTCTTTTGCCTGTAACGATTTCAGGATGAAAGAAACCCTTAGTCATGAGATTATACGAAAACTTCAAAGCAGCTTTCATTGATAAGCTCCAAGGAGTATTTATTCGAGAGTTCATTACATAGGTATACTGCTTAAAGCTTTTATGAAGAGCTTCAAAGCGTAAACACCACAAATTCCGTAAGGGTCCACACTTTTTAATTGAGGAAACATAATGCACCAAGAATTGAAACTTTGGTTTGAGTGGCTTCCCAAATAATATTTTATAGGCAGTATTATGGCTTTCGATGAGAAAACGCAGCAAATTAAGAGAAACTCTATCTATTTCGATTTTAATTGAAATATCTATTATTTGAAGCAATGCTAAAAAGAATTTCCACACGTTATCATCCTCTGGAATTAAATCTCCTACTATTAGTGAAAGGTGGTGAATGAAAGTCATAATTTCTCTAGCAGTCATCTTTAAATTTGAAGTCTTTAAGTTGTTAACTGTAATTGATGGAGACATATTACAAATTTCAGTTTCGCCATACGCAAACATTTGTTTTCTATAATTAAGGGTTTCAAGAGAAAAATACTTCTTAGTATATATGAAGTTCATAAGTATTTGAGAAATATCATACTTATATACGCCCTCAAATAAATCGTGCATTATATCGAAATAAAAATTATTGACCACATGGAAGCTTTCTATTTCTATATATTTTTATGTAGATATGAACACCTCTCATGTGTTTCTTTCCAGTGAATCGTATTTTGCCCCCTAATGTAGAACCGGTCTTGTGAGGGGTGTGCAAACAACGACCCTTCTTCTACCATCAAACATCCAAAGAGTAGAATATTTAACACTCTGGTCACCTTAAATAATATATCCCCTACTTTAATCGTTTCAAATGCAAGTTTGAATTCACTCACGCAAAATGCATCTCGGCTATCTTTGTCATGCTCTCAAAGCCAAGTGTCATAGCCGGCGCTGCTCAAAAATGCCACCAGTGGCAACAATTTTTTTTGCCTTTCACACACATCGATTGCGTGAGTGAAGTAGAGACAAATTTTAGTCTATTCCCTGCAGGAAATGTCAATAGTGAATCTATACTCTTTCACTAATGACCGCGTCGACAGTACTACTGACCAGCTATACCCGCCGCAATGCTTTGCGCAATAGACATTTAACATTGAGTTGTCATTGAATGTCGACAGTAGACCGAAAAACTATTGACGAACTAGTGACGTCGGTACTATTATGTAGACAAAGGGAGTACTTTTTCGCTAGTCACCAGTAATTAATATATATATTTATACTTTCCGCTTTCAATAAACATAGCTTGCATTTAAGTTTTAACGAGTCTAACTTGTTCAATTTTGCGGCACATTTTACAAGGAGACACGTTGTTGACATGGTCAATGGAGATGAACTATATCTCTTGACAGTACAGTTTCTCTAATGACACCGCCTATAAATACTGTTGACGTTGTCACTAGTTCTCTTGTCTATATTGACGTCAATATAGACATGGGGCCATATGGCGACAGACTTCCTGCAGGGTTGCGAACAAGTATTACAGTATGAGAAACGAGTTAATAGGCAATTCAACAAATCTAATAGGCAATTCACCAAAGGCAACAACAACCACACGGCATACCAGGCAATCCACCACGATGCCTCTTTGGGCATTGTTGTCGTCTCTAGAAATTGGGCACATACAAGCAGTTAGTTTTTTTAAGGGATTTTTTTTCATTTATAAACAGAGAAAATCAGATATTATAAAGATTTTTTTATGAATGATTGTACCATTTTAAACTGTAGAATTTATTTTAACATTTATTTTTTCTTTTTAGTAATAGAAAAATTCACGTACTAAAAAAAACTGATTTCCGAGTTTTTGGTCTTGTTTAATTAAGACGTTAGTGAGGCATCCATGGACAACAGATGGTGCCAAATGGAACGAGTCAATAGTGCAAATCGATGGTGAAAATAATAACCGACTACAATTTGAACGTTTAGCTTTAAGAAATGAGCCTTTCTGTCTGTCTGATTTTCAAAGGTATCCCTTCGTTGTAGGGTTTTTTATAAAATTCATAAATGCTGCCCTAAAACCAAAATCTTTTGACATACATAGTGGAATTATTTATTTGGATTTAGTTAAGGGCATAAAATGTAGATTCCAAATATAGAAAAGTGGCCGCGCCAAAAGGCGTTATTCGAAAATTGAATTTTACACCCAAATTTCAGATGGCGCTTAAAACAAAGACGACATAAATACTTATTTTTTAATCGTTGACATCCTCTACAAAAATTTACTTAAGTGGACGAATTTTAAGGGTACCTCCAGCACTAAGGTCAGCCTCAAAGATCGTCTGAACTGCTGTTAAGTCATAATCTTTCGAGATATTTGCATGAAATAAGGAATTTGAGCTTATATTTAGCCTCCGATTAAAATTTTAATAGCTGTTTATCTGAGTGAGGTATTCTATGGCCAGGTTCTCTTTACTATAACACCCTTACTTTTTTCATTTTGAAACATGAATTTTAAAAATATATAAATTCCTTTTATGTCGAATTATCTTGCTTTTTAATTGGTTTTATTATGTTTTAAGAACTCTTTTGAGTACTCGGTTCAGTATCGATAAAAGCTTTGCGCTTAGAGTATTTGTGCATCGCTGACGAAGTCGTTCAATTTAAACGCAATATTGAATACTGAATTGCGGGGGTCGCAGATACTCAAATAAACCCTAAAATGAGGGAGCATCTCTACTTTGTTGTTTGCAACTTCAATTTTACTTTAAAAGGGTCAAAATATGAAGTTACGGCATGTTTAAAAATCGCAAATTCTTCGACTTATTTTTGACAGTCAGCTGATTTTTACTCATATAGCATTTTGACAGGCTTTCCCATACTGTAATACTTGATTGCGAACTGCCGAACGAGAAGGTTGTCGACGCTCGCAATAAGAGAATACTAATGCTTAGAGAGATTACACAAAAAAAAATTCTTGGAATGTTCAGTTCGAATTGGGAATCGAAATATTTAGTAACTTTCAATGTTTTGTCGCAAATACAGTGCATGGTATGCGGCAAAGTATTAAAAAATAAAAAATATAACATTGTAAAGCATTTTACAACTTTTCATAAAAGTTTTGATGCAAACAAGGGCGAAAAACGTAAAGAACTAGTTGCTAATTAAAAAAAAAAGTTTTTGAGCAAAATGCAATGTCAGAGGCCCTTTAGTTTAATGTTATAAAACTTCCACGAAAACCAATTAAAAGCTTCTTTTATTGCAAGCCTCGCAATTGCAAAGCAGTGCAGGCGATTTGTTGACGGAATGTTTTTTAAAAATCTAAGCATTTCCGTTTTGAATTGTTTTGGGGAAGGTGGGAAAAAATTTTCAGAATGCATAAAAAGTATACGACTGTCTAGGTGTACTATAACTCGTAGAACAGAACAAATATCTGATTACATATTTTCTAAAACATGTGAAAGAATTTCAAAAAGTAATTTTTATTCGGTTTGCCTTGACGAAACAACTGACATAAACGATATTGCGCAACTTATTATATGTGTTCGATCAGTTGATAAAGATTTTAATGATTTCGAAGAAATGTATTGCTTAAAAGGCCTTCACGGAAATGTAAACGGTACTACTATTTATGACGCACTATACTCTGCCCTTTTGTCAAAGTTTGACAAAAAAAAAGCTATCGGGCATATGCGCAGATGGCGCAAATAATATGGTTGGTGGTAATCGAGGGCTTGTTGGTGTCATGAAAAAAAAATGGATACGATGTACCATTTTTACATTGCATCATTCATCAGCAGGCGTTATTTTCCAAAAACCTAAACGTCCAAAATACGATGACAAAGGCAATTGACGTGATCGCTTTTATAAGAGGAGGTCATAAATCGTTAATCCACAGGAAGTTTAAGTCTTTCCTGAAAGAGCTAGATACCGAATACGGGGACATATTAATGTTTACAAAAGTCAGATGGCTCAGTAAAGCCAAATGCATTCAACGTTTATTAGAGTTGCGAAAAGAAATTGTAGAATTTTTGATCCTGCAGAATTCTGATGAAGCACAAAATCTGGTATTAGAGTTGCAAAACCCCCAGTTTTTGATTGATCTGGTATGATTAAGTGATGTAACTACTTAATTGAATCAGCTCAATCTCTTCTTACAAGGAAGAAAGAAAAATATTTTTGAGATGATAGTCGCTGTGGACAAATTCAAAGAAAGGTTGCTCAATTTAAAAATCCAATTAGAAAACAAGAACTCAATCAGCTTCCCCACAGTAACGGATTTGTTATTTGAGCTTTTCTATTTTCCCGACTTTCAAAAATACTCGAATGAACTATGCTTCCTGATTGCAAACATGGATAAATATTTTCAAGATTTCGACAAGGTTAGAAGTTATGGCGAAATATATTCGAGTCCAACCACGTGTTCGCTTGATAATTTTACCGAAGAAATCCGAAACGAAGGAATAGAACTTCAACGCGACTTAAATTTACCATTACACTTTGGATTTGGGTTTGGAAAAATATACATGGAAATACCTAAATACTCAAATGTTAAAAATGCTGTTCTTCGCCTGTTCTCGTTATTTGCTTCGACTTATTTTTGCGAAAGTACTTTTTCCACGGTTTCTCTCATTCAGAATAAATATCGTAATAAATTAACAGATAAGCATCTAGAGAGCTTGACCCGTATAAAGAGTTGCACATATGAGGTAAATATTGACTCACTAATGCAAAGGAAAGATACCTAGATACTCGTCATATATGCAAGAGCTTTTTTGAAAGCCTAAGCATTTCTATTTTTTACTACAGTTTTTTAACATAAACAAGTAAGAAAGCTAAAGTCGGTCAAGCCCGACTTTGAAATACCCAGCGTCCCGACATTATCAGCGCACTATATTTTGCTTATCTATTTGTGAGCGTGCCAGTGGGAGGGCCACACAAATTATTTCCCTACACTTTTCATTCGCCTTGGTGAACCTATGTTGCGAATTTGAAGCTTCTACGCCTTTTACTTCGGAAGTTACGAAAAATCTTCATTTGTGGGCGTGGCAGTGGGCGGGCCACATAAAATATTTTTCTACACCTTTCATTCGCCTTGGTGAACCTATGTTGCGAATTTGAAGCTTCTACGCCTTTTACTTCGGAAGTTACGAAAAATCTTCATTTGTGGGCGTGTCAGTGGGCGGGCTACATAAATTTTTGTTCCTACACCTTTCATTCGCCTTGGTGAACTTATGCTGCGAATTTGAAGCTTCTACGCCTTTTACTTCACAAGTTACGATAAGCCCTTATTTTGGGCTTATTTGTGCGTGCTCGAGGAGGGCGGCGTCCATTTTTTGCCAGGATATTTCCCTTTTCGAAGTTTACCAGTACACCAAATATCAATGGAATGTGTTGAGTGGTTCGCAAGTTACAAGCATTTTACTGAAAACACATTATATTAATTTTTGGGCGTGGCTGTGGGCGGATGTCTCCCATTTTACTTAGGATCATACTCGGATCCCGATATAGCTGTGTGCCAAATTTCGACTTGATTGGTCCAGCCGTTTCGGAGAAGATCCGACCACGGACGGACGGACAGACGGACAGACGGACAGACGGACAGACGGACAGACGGACGGACGGACAGACGGACATGTCTAAATCGATTCAGTTTTTGATCCTGATCATTTCTATATATATTTTTCTATATCTCGAGCTTAGTTCTCCTGTTACAAGATTTGCACAAAACTAATATACCCCGCTTACGCTGGGTATAAAAAAAGCCAGCCAAACAATTATTTATTCCAGCTTCTTTAAAATCTCTATCGTAAAATCAACCCAATAAATTTCAAACAACAAATCAGTATATCGAAAGCAGCACTCAAATTTATCTTTGTGTAACTTTTTGAATCGCGCCCAATACATGCATAAATTTATGAATATGCGTTTTTAGCACCGCTGGTCATAGCATATGTTCTCACGAACAGACAGTGTAACCTCTCTCAAAGATCTTTGCGGTAGGTTTTAATATCCACCCAGTTGCGACACACCTCGAAGGAAGATGTAAAATGAGCTTATTCAAAACGTTCCTTTATGCATTTCTGCTCGATTCACATTCTGGTGTATAATCCTGAGTGTATTATTTATAATTTTGTTTCTTTCCAAGTCGTCAACACCACTATGCCCTGAGTTCGAACTTACGACTCTTTCGGGGAAATGCCGATTGGCGTAGATGTGGTAGATTTGAGGAAGACTGCGGTAGGATGGCAGCTCTGCTGCCAGAACAATTTTGACAATCTCTGGTTTTTTTCTTCCGGTCTCATTTAACTAAAGCCGTTCGCCTAATTAGTTGCGCGCATTCCTAATTGCCAACCGTTTATTTAAACAAAAAGTGTAAAGTCTAAAGTTTGGAAAAAAAAGCAAGTGTGGAAGAAACACTGACCTTTTGTTCGAAAAAAAAAACCAACTTAAATTTGTCGAGAAGTATTAACACGGAAACTCCTCGAACTTTCGGTTATCCGCGGAACACCAAAAGAAAAAATAAAGAAGACAAGGGAAACCGCGTGGAGTGCTGAGGTATCCATCGCTTGCGAATACATCTATAGAGCAGATCAGGTAACTGGGGGAAACAAAAAAAGAAGAAGAGAACAAACGCTGAGAAATAAAGAAATCGAAAAGGAGAGGAAGAGCACGAGCACGAGATTAAAGCAAAATGCATTGTTGAGGCTGAACCGGCTTTTTGTCTTATTTGTTTTTTTTTTGGTCAGTTCTTAGATCAATGCAACTTTCGACTTCAAATGAATTTGAGATTCGTGCTTTTCGAATATCCATTTAATGATTATTGATTAAACAGTAAGCGATCGCATTGGAACGAGGCGAATTTTTCTAAGCATAATATTGTGAAATTAAGAGTTGTTTTTTTTTTCTCAACAAATTCCGAATTTGATTTAATTAATGCTATATATTTTGTTGATTTTTTTTCATACTTACCTTATATATATATATATATAAACCCTCTGTTAAACCTACAGCGATACATCGGGCCTGATACGTCGTTAAAGGTAAGGCAAAAGTATTTAAACTGCTGATATATACCTATGGGGTGCTTATGATTATTGGTTAATTGTCATACTGAAAACGTACGTCGAAATATTGTCCGCGCGAAAATTAAGATGAACTTTTGTGTTTAATTGTTTTTGTAAGTTATCGTGTTAAGAATTTCTAGGCACTATTCGCCAAGTTTTTGCTAAGATTACGAAACTTTGGTTGGAGTATTTAAGAAATAGAAATCATTGTTGTTTTTTATTTTGTTTTTAAGAGAAATGTTTTGATTTTCTATGTAACATGAAATTAAATATTTAAAAGAAAACAAAAACCCAGAGATGTCGATGTAATCTATAATGTGATTATGGAAGAAGTTTAGGTACACGTATTGGGCTATTGAAAAAAAAACTGAATTCAGTAGAGTGGTTGAGAGGGTAAAGACGGTATACATCGAGCTCCCATGCCATATATTTTCGTGATCTTTCAAACTTCCAAAAATTTGTTTTCCGATCTGAAGTAACTTTGTAAACGATTTTCTTTTCGCCACATTTTCCATCCGTTTTGATTTGTCCCCGTTTTTTCTCGCAGTAAACTCTGAGTCCTGAATGCTTAAATTTTATTTGCCAATTGAAATAAATAAATCTCTGCATACAGAAAGTTTTCTTTGTACGCTTTCTAAAGGGACGACCCTGACAAGAAACCCACCCCCACTAGCGACGAGTCTGGCAAAGCGATCAGTTATGCAGAGTAAATCTTGTCAAGTCGACCGCCTATGCGTTCAAGCGGTGCCTGCTGCTTGAGTGGAAAGGTGAAAGTTCGTAACAGTCTAGCTCTCGGAACATTGGAAATAGGCCTTTACATTACTATAACGTTTTTTTTTTACCACATTGCCGCCCTCCCCACAAACGCCCCATTCCATACATGGAAGACTCACGTTTCGCCGGCCCTGGCCGCCGCCGCCGCCGCCGCTGACTTTTTTTCATTTCTACGCCGCCGCCAATTCGGCCATGTCGGCGTTAATCTCTACTCACTAAATACAGGAGGCCTAAAATCTCGGCTCGCTAACCACCAGGACTCTCGATTAACGTAAGGCGTAAGGTTCTGGATAATGTGACCTTTTTCAGTTTCCTTGTCCTTAACTAGAGCTAGTCTAAGTGTTTTTTTCAGCCTCTTTTAGTCTTTCTCTGGCAATTGGCGAGAGGAATCATTGCCATTCGCTCCTGAATCTTCGTTTTTAGGCGACGAGATTTTCAATTTTTATATTATGTACTGTTTTCCTAATTATTTTTTTAGAATATGGGGTCAAATTTTCGTCTGCTGATTCAAGAATGGATTTAAAAACAATTACGGCGTCATCAATATGCTCATTGCATTCGATTTTGTAATTTGTATGAAAGTGCGAACTTATATACTTTTTGTATTTTAGCCAGTTAGTCCTTGGATTTGTTAAGCTGAGCGGACCTTCAACTTCTTTTGGACTCTTGTGTAAAAGGAATGCAACAGGCGAATGGTCCGAGGAGAGGTCAGTCGTCGCTTTTGCTGAAATAAGTTCTCTTGCAACACCCTTAGTGATTCCGAAATCTAAGAGCTCAGGAATTTTTTGAAGATCTGTTGGCCAGTAAGTTAGCTGCCTCGGCGATACAAAGTCAAGAGAATTATTTTTATTAATACTTGCCTTGTATAGTTGTGAACCCTTAGGATTGCATGTTCTGGAGCCCCAGAAAGTATGATTTGCATTATAGTCTCCTGCTACTAGAAACTTTTCACCTAATGTCTCAAAGTAGTCCACGAACATTTTTTCCGTTACACTAAACTGAGGTGGGGAAATAAATCGCCGATAGGACGAGATTTATTACGCAAATTGTTGTTGCCTGAATGAAATCAAAACTAAATGAATCTAGAAGAAAATGCTGGATTCTTCGACGAATAAGTATACCAGTGCCTCCATGTGCGTTGCCGTCTGGGTGGTTGGTTTGATAGAAGAAATAACCAGGGATTGAAAAGAAATTCTTATTTGTTAAATGAATTTCAGAGAGGAGCATAACGTCAACTTCTTCTTGATTTAAAAAATTTTGAATTTCCAGTTTATGCTTGGTTAGCCCGTTCGAATTCCAGGCACAAATTTTTAAGACACTAATATTTTTGCAAAAGTGCTGTTCTTAATTGTGTTTGCATCTGCACAATTCCGTCTAGTGAGCCATGCATTGTTTGCATAAATTGGGACAAACTTTGAGTTAGAGTTGATATCATTATCTCAAGACTACTATTGTTGTTAGTAGGAGGACTAACAGATGGCGAAGGTTGAAGTACATTTGCATAAGAAACTCCTGGAGTTACAGGGTTCAAATTAAGGTTGTGAGAGGATAATGGTACCGAAATGGTAGGGTAACGAGCTGATTCTTTTTGAAAATTGATTCGCTTTTTCAGATCTTGATAAACTAGACATCCTCTGTAATTCGCAGTATGATTTCCTTCACAGTTACCACATTTAAGTAATTTGCGATCATCAATTGTTTTGTATTGCAGACTGAGCTATTATGAAGCTCGCCACATATTACACACACGGTGGGCAATGTGCAATAAGATTTTGTATGTCCAAACTCTTGACAATTGGTATATTGAATAGGACCATTTCTTTTATGTGGCTCTTCGACCTTTATTTTGCGATGCAATAAATATTGTAAATTATATAAAGGATGAACTTAATTTTTATACCTTTTTTGAAGGAAAGGGTTTATTAAGTTTGGCACGGAGTATGTGACAGACCAAAGGAGTCGCGATAGATATAGACATATATATATGTGGGATCGCAACGTCAAACTAGAAGGGGACGACTACTCGAACGTGTGGACGCAGAATAAGACGCAGACTACTTTCGTACAGTGTGACCGTGACATAACGAACGAGACAAAACAAATTAACTTGTCCGAGAGAAGCCGACCAGAGCGGTCATAAAAATTATTGTAAGCCGAGTCACTAATCTCGATAAAATTCTTTATTTTTATTGTTTAAATAATAAAAACCTACAATTTTGGGGCTCAACCGAGATCAGCAAAGCCCGGAGAAAGATTCACTTTTAAAAAAGTAAAGGAAAATTTCAACGAGCACAAAGGCGAGGAGAAGTTCGCAGAAAATAATTCGACGCGTCTATTGGAGAAATAGCGCATCAAAGATAAAAGAGAGAAAACGTAGCAGAGGATACACACGCAACGCAACATCAAGAGCTTAGCGAGCGTTAGTATGTCGGCGTTGGATCGGTAAGCGGAATCAAGCACAGAGAGAAGAGAGAGCGAGAGGCTAAATTGAAAACAACCACCAATTTCGTGAGTAGAGTTGCTACAACAACAAAAAGAAAGGAAATATTGTGAAATTCAATCTCGTCAAAGATTAAATAGAAAATATTTTTGTTGAAAAGCAGTGAAAGAATAAAATTCAAAAAGAGAGTAACTTTGTGAAATGATTTAAAAGTTAAATTTTAATTTTCATAACACCAAAATCAAATGTAGAGTTCTAATATTTTTGATCGCAAACCGTTAGATTCAAGAAAAACTGAAAGTCCCGTTAAATTTGTCAGTTTCAAGAATTGCGAATTCAAGAGAAGAGAAAATTTCGTTAAATTCGGGTTTTCAAAAGAAAGATTAAAACTCGTGTTAAAAAAAAAGAAAAAAAAAAACATTTCTATTCGACATTGTCACACTTATTTTAAGTAAAATATAAGTTAAGAATAAAAAGCGTAAAAAATATAAAGATCCAAAAAACGAATTTCAAAGACTGCGCTATAAGCTAAGTTATATTGAAAAATTGTTAAGAGTATTGTAAGAATATGGAGCTTTCGGAAATATTGTCTTTGACGGTGGCACAGCTTAAAGCGAACTTGACTGAATTAGATTTGACAACCACTGGACGAAAATCTGACTTACAAGACAGACTATGCAGTCATTTCAATGTTCAGCAAGAGCCAGCAGAAACCGACAGTGAAGAAGAAATGCAGTCAATAGTTTCAATTGCACGAAATATTATATAAGGCCAGTTTCGACATTCCCCTAAAAGACGTTGAAGACTCTCTTGCATCGTTCAATGGAACAGGATTTCCTGAAGTAAGGCAGTGAATCTCCGGTTTTGAAGACAATGCACTAACCGTTTGCTGGAATGATCTGCAAAAATATATTTATGCGAAACAACTTCTTAGAGGAGCGGCGAAGATTTTTGTAAGAAGTCAAAGTGGAATAAAAGATTGTGGCTCGATGAAGACCGCTCTATTGGAAGAGTTTGGCGAAAAACTATCTTCTGCACAGGTACATAAGATGTTACGAGATCGACGCAAGAGGAATAACGAAACTTTAAGAGAATACCTTTACTCCTTGATCGAAATGGGTAAATCTATTAAAATCGACGATGAAAGCTTCATCGAATACTTTATTGAAGGTTTACCGGATTCTAAAACTAATAAAACCATGTTATACGAGGCTACAACTATTGCAGAGCTAAAAATAAAACTGAAGACATATGAGAGGATTCGAGGCAATCAACAGTCATTAAACTCAGAGTCGCGACCCAATTCAACAAGATCGTCAACATCTTCTAACATCTAACTCATCAAAGTGAAGGACGAAAATGCTATAAATGTGGAGTTGTAGGACATATTGCAAAAGAGTGCCAAAGTAAAAACGAAATTTGTTTCAAGTGTCATGAAAAAGGGCACAAAGCTTTCGAATGCGAAAAAAAACCAGCCACTGTAGTAAAGGGAGAAAACACCAAACTAAATATTATTGAAGAGAATCGTTCACTCGTATTCAAGGATGTTGTATGCAACAACATCACTTTTTCAGCTTTAATTGATACAGGAAGTTCGTTGTGCTTGATGAGAAGTGACGCTTTGATCAAGATTGGGCAATGGGAGATAGATGAGGATAAGAGAATATTAAATGGAGCTGGAGGAGCATCGATCAATACTCAAGGAAGCTTTAAAGCGGAAATACAGGCTGATAACTTAAGCATCGAAACAACTTTTCATGTCATAGGTGAAAGGGACATTGCTTACGATGTGATTTTAGGAAATAGTATCTTGGAGAAGATTCATATTTCACTGCAAAGAGGTAGAGCGACATATATTAGTTTGGCCATAGCACCATGTCAATATCAGAGCTCAAAAGTAATGACATTACTGGAGGAGGGTGACGACTTAAGCAACTGTGGAAATGAATTGAGTGAGGAGAATGAGTTTCCATGGTTTAAAAAGAGGCTACAAAGAACTAACATTCAGAGAGAGGACGCAGAGATTCAGAGCGAAACTGAAAAGGAGTCGATTAATTTTTTCAAAGAACTATGTCTCATAGTAGAAGATATGGCGAAAGATCCGAAAGAGGAAGTTGACCTAAGTCATTTGAACATCGAGAGAGCAGCTGAAGTTAAAAAAATTATTGATGGATATCAGCCAAAAAGCAATCTGAAGTCACCAGTTGAAATGAAGTTGATCTTGAAAGATGAAATTCCCGTTAATCAACCACCCAGAAGGATCCCATATGTCGATCAGAAGTTTGTGGAAAAGCAGGTAGAAGAGTGGATACAGGAGGGTATTGGTCAGGAAAGTCGCTCCGAGTATTCATCACCAATTGTAATTGTGTCCAAGAAGGATGGATCTCATAGATTGTGCTGCGATTATCGTAAACTCAACGAAAAAATATGCAGGGACCACTTTACCATGGCTATAGTTGATGATATGATTGAACGACTGCAGCAGGACAACGTTTTGTCAACATTGGACTTGAGGAATGGATTTTTTCATGTGCCTATAGAAGCGAGTTCGCGGAAGTATACTGCCTTTTCTACGCACCATGGCCAGTTTGAGTTTAGGTACGCTCCGTTTGGCTTGTGTAATTCTCCGGCGATATTCTTGAGGCTTATAACTGCTGTTTTGAGAGAGCTGATTTCGAACGGATCTATTGTGCTTTATATGGATGACCTTATTATTCCCTCCAAGGATGAAAATGAAGGCTTATTGAAGCTCAAGGAGGTGTTGGAAACAGCAGCGTTAGCGGGCTTGCCGATCAATTGGCGAAAATGTCAAATTTTGCGGAGAAGAGTAAATTTTCTTGGGTACGTTATCGAAAATAAGTTCATTCGCCCGTCAAGCGAAAAAACAAGAGCGGTTAAGAATTTTCCGGTGCCTGTCGACAGGAAATCTCTGCAAAGATTTCTCGGATTGACGTCGTACTTTCGGCGTTTTATTGAAAACTATGCTCTTGTATCGAAACCACTATCTGATCTTTTGAGAATGGATGCGAAGTTTAAGATGGAGGAAGAGCAATTAGCGGCATTTCAAACATTGCGAACGGCGTTGGAGCGTGCACCAGTATTGAAGTTATTCAATCCAAAGGCACTCACAGAGGTGCACACGGATGCTTGTATGTATGGGTATGGAGCCGTTTTACTGCAGAAGTACGTTGATGACCAGCTTTTCCATCCGGTACAATATATGAGTCGTAAAACTAAGCCGCCGGAAGAGAAATATCACTTATACGAGCTTGAGGTGTTGGCCGTCATCGAGGCGCTCAGGAAATGGAGAGTGTACTTACTGGGAAGCAAATTCAGGGTCGTTACGGACTGTATCGCGTTCACTATGACCTTGAAGAAAAAAGATGTTCCATTGAGAGTCTCGAGGTGGGCAATGTTCTTGCAGGAATATGACTTCGAAATTGAGCATCGACCTGGTTCGAAGATGCAGCATGTGGATGCCTTAAGTCGCTGTTACTGTTTACTGTTGGAGGATTCTCTGCATCATATGCTCAAAGCGGCCCAATTGGAAGACGAGTGGATCAGGGCAGTGAAAAAGGTGTTGGAAAAGGATCAGTATGATGACTTCTACGTTAAACAAGGACTTCTCTATAAGAATCCCATTAAGGAACTTATTGTGATACCTACTTTGATGGAAGATGAAATAATACGGATCGCACATAGACAGGGTCACTTTTCTCTCAAGAAAACCCAAGACCTCATAGAAAGAACGTTTTTTATACCAAAAATACATAATAAGATTTCCAAAATAATAAAAAGTTGTGTAGAATGCATTGTGGCCGAAGGAAAGTGCGGCAAAAAGGAAGGATTTTGGATCCGATAGACAAAGGGGACCAACCGTTGTGCACTTTTCATGTGGACCATGTCGGTCCTATGGAAGCAACCCATAAAGCGTACAACTACATATTGGCGATTATGGACGCTTTTTCCAAATTCGTATGGCTTTACCCTACAAAAAACACGGGTGCGGAAGCAGTCATTGATCGACTTGAAAAGCAGTCAATTGTGTTTGGCAATCCAGCGAGAATAATATCGGACAGAGGAGCGGCTTTTACGTCAAATGCTTTTAAGGAATATTGCGAGGCTAACGGTATTCAACATTTACTCATTGCAACGGGAGTTCCTAGAGGGAATGGCCAAGTTGAGCGCATACATAAAATTGTAATACCTTTGCTGACTAAGATGTGCCACAATAATTCAAGCAATTGGTATCGCCATTTTGGGAAAATGCAGCAAATTCTCAACAGCACTCCACCTCGAAGCACCAAAGTGACACCTTTTAAAATCCTTACTGGAGTCGAGATGAGAGTTAAACCAGAATTGGAAATACAAGAGCTGCTTAGGAATTCATTGCTGTTGGAAATGGATGCGGAACGAGTTGAAATACGTGAAAATGTTAAGATGAACATACAGAGCATTCAAAAGGAGAATACTCGCAGCTTTAACAAAAGTAGAAAACCAGCGAATATTTATAAAGTGAACGAGTTAGTAGCCATCAAGCGAACGCAGTTCGGCGTAGCCCTCAAGCTTAAGCCAAAATACTTCGGACCCTATAAAGTCGTAGAAGTTCTTGAACATGATCGTTATAAAGTGGAGAAAATTGGAGACCATGAGGGCCCTAGTAAAACAACAACAGTGGCGGAGTTTATGAAACCGTGGACCCCTTCATTCGGGTCGAATTAATACTCAGGATGGCCGAATGTGGGATCGCAACGTCAAACTAGAAGCGGACGACTACTCGAACGTGTGGACGCAGAGTAAGACGCAGACTACTTTCGTACAGTGTGACCGTGACATAACGAACGAGACAAAACAACTTAACTTGTCCGAGAGAAGCCGACCAGAGCGGTCATAAAAATTATTGTAAGCCGAGTCACTAAACTCGTTAAAATTCTTTATTTTTATTGTTTAAATAATAAAAACCTACATATATATTCGTAATCAGGGTGACGAGAGGAGTCGATCTAGTCATGTCTGTCTGTCTGTCGGTCACAAATTCGTTTGTCGTAATTTACTCCTAAGCCATGAAAGATATCATATTGAAATTTGGCATGGACTTGAACCAGGTAAATATCAAAAAAACTGCATACAATTTTTTTTTCTTAGCCCCTTTTTGGGTCGTGGGAAGTGGTCCAGAAATGTCAAAAATCACGATTTTTTACGTTTTTGGTGCATAAGTTTTTTCCTATTATTCCCAGCCTATTGAAATTCGGTGTGGATATATCTACTATGTAGACTTAAACTTTGGCTGAAATTGAGACATCGTTATAACTACATATAACATCATCACACACATTGAAAAAAACACTCTCTCTTATTCTCATTTCTGTATATAAAACGGATTTTTTCACTCATGGTTAAATTTTGACCATGACCACAATTCGCGAAATTCGCAAATTTTTTTTTTACTATTTTGAATTGAGTTATCGCAGCTAGACTTAATGCCCTCTTACGGTAAAATTTTTACCATGGCCACAATTCGCAAATTTGCAAAAATTTTATTTTCACTTTTTTGAATTGAGTCTTTTGCAGCTAGATATAATACCCTCTAACGGTTAAAACTTGACCATAACCATCATTTGTGAAATTGGCAAAAATTTGATTTTCACTGGACAAGAATTTACCAAGAATTTACCCAATTACACACTAACTTAAACGAAGTACGTAAAACACACACATTTTCTTTTTACCCGACTGCGACAGAAGAAGGGTACAGTTTTAACATATTTTAGGCTGAGGAAAAGGTATGTGTGCAATCGGCTTGGCCGATGTAAACTTCTTTACTTGTTTTAAATAATTTTAATGAAATTCGTTTTCAGCGCAGCAATAAAAATATGAATTTAAATAACAATTTTGACGTCATATAGTAAAGATTTTCAGGAAATATTTTATTTACCTTATCTTGAGGTTATAATGAGTCACTTCTCCAAACTTGACTTAATTTCGACTATTAGGTCCGTTCGAATTTTAAGGCGATATAAGGTCAAAAAAATTACTTGTTTTGTTGCCTTTCTGCCCTATAAGTCGATTTGCCTTGATTATACGACTCTTAAGTCGAAATGCCTATGAAGAAAAAACAAATAAAGTTAAAAAAATGTATGCCCTATTTTGACCTAAAAGGACCACAAATGTAAAATACCGTTGAGAGCGTAAGAAGTGTGCGTTTTATAAAATTTCAAACTGCAAAAGTATGAAAATGAATAAAATTCCACTAAATCCACAAACAACTGAAAACCGAAAGCAACGCAGGAGTGCGATCTATCAGCTGATTTCTCTTTCAGCTGGGCAGATGACCTCACACAAATTGGTCGAAATATGTGCTATTAGGGCCATTTTAAGGCAAAATGACCAATTAGGTCGAAATGCCCGAAGAATGTCCAAATAAGTTTAAATGCCTTATTAGAGCAAAAATAAGTAATAAATTCCTTAACAGGGATAATTTAAGGAAAAACATCTATAAAGAAAGAGTTGAAAGTCTTTTTTCCCTATTAGGTTAGGAAATGAAGGAAATTCGACTTTTTGGCCAGATTATACGTTCCGCCATGACTTTCGAAGGGCGGATTGAGAATTCATCTTCTGCATCTGTTTTTTCTATACGAAAAATATTTTTTTTTAGAGAAAAATTTATTTAATTCACATCGATGAGATGGCCCCTTAAAACGAGGACAAGGATCATTTTCACCATAAATCCAAGCTCGCATATACTTTAAGGTTTTATGAATCGCAAAATATTTTTTAATCAAGTCCATATTTTATTTATTATTCATTTCATAAGACATACTTGATAGAAAATATTTCGTTCATTTTTGTATTGAAGTAATACGTATGAATGAGTAAGATATTATCTATTTATATATCTCTCTCCCTTTTTGTCGTTTCGTTTTCGTTTCGTTCTTTTCATTTCATTCTATGCCCAATTGAGGTTAAAATTTGGTAATTTCGACTTCTTTTCGACCTATTTTTGGTTGAAATGCCTTCTCAGTGGTCTAACTTTAAAGACAAAATGCCCTATTATGCCCTATTATTACCACCAGACGACTTTCATTCTATTACCTACTTACGTCGAACGGAAGTCGTACGGAGATAATTATGCCCTATTTAGAGGAGGGCAGGGAAATATTCTGCCCCAAAAATAGGTAAGAAATGACCAACTCTGGAACTATTTTGCTAGTTGGGATATCTTGATTCCAGTCAATTCTACTCGTTTTTCGGGAAAAATCTTCCCTGAAACTTTTGAAGTCTTTTTAGTTTATTTATTAGTGTATTTTTTAGTTACAACTAAGTATTGTATGCAAACTTCCGCCCCTCTAAATGAAGGGATAAATACGTTGATCAAAACATAAACATAAGAACTCACAAAAACGAAACAAAACCGAAACAAAAACAAATACGTTATCAATTTAACTGTGAAAGTATATGAGCTAAACTTCTCTTTTCTTTGATAGCGAATCAACAGATTCCTATTTTTGTTGCATTTTTTGGTCCCTAATTCAGTTTTATTAAATAGTCTGAAATATTTTGTCTTATTCCACCCTTAACTTTATGCATAAAAACTGATATAGGTACTTATATCGAAAGTGCGCAGTGAAGCCACAACTTTTTTTTTTTGTTACCAAAAAGTACCGTTAATATTTCATCTTTAAGAAAATAATAATAATTTTTCCGAACACCACGCAACACACAACTATATATCTATATTCCAAACAACAAAATCAATTAAAGATTTATTTATTTATTTGAGTCTATGAATATATCATTCTTACAGGCTATTGAGAAAAGGTAAAAACAAAAGAAAAAGTAATATATACATATCGAGCCCTAACCGCCAAATTGACGTAAGCGACAAAAAGCAAATTTTACAGGAGAGCATGTTTTCTGAACTTGTTTGCATTGACTGCCATACAAATTATAAAACTTATAGTGCAATATCTCCGTTAATATTGAGCTTTTCGTCGTTATATTTTACTAGGTGATGAGTTTCAGGCTGTAGAACATATTTTCATCAAAAAGTCAATTTCGTAAAAAATGACACTTACGTCAATTTGGCGGTTATGGCTCGATATGTAAGTAACAAAATGTCGTAAAGTAAGTTAATTAACAGTTGTTTTAGACAATTTTTAGTTAAACTAAAGTCTATATTAGTACCTATTGAGAGATAAGTGAGGACCATTAATGCTCTATAAATAGGAGCAGAGGATGCATAAGTCGTGCGTCTAAGACTCACGTAGAACGTGTCGACACGTCTTAGAGGTCTATAAGGGACATTAAAATTAATATTTGACAAAAGATCAGCGCAGTCAACTCTCGCACTTATTATGTCAGCCACAAAAAGCAATGCCAGCAACCTTCGCCTAGACTCAAGCGATTTGAGGCCAACAAGCATACAGCGCACATTGTAAGTAGGAAGCTGCTCAACGTTATACAACGCTCAAAACGGTTTATTTGGTATTGGTAATATGGGTTCCAAATAATGGATGCATACTCCAATTTAGAACGCACAGAAGTGGTAAAGAGTGCTTTAAATTTATATGGACCAGAGAAATTTACACTGTTTCTTCTGATAAATGTAAGCATAACGTACGTTTTTGGATTAATGTAATTTAAATGCCGATTAAAAGTAAATTTAGAGTCAAAAATGACACCTAAATCGTTTGTAAAATCAAATTTATTAAGATAGGAGCCATTAAGAGAATAAGACGTGTTAATATACGTTACAGAATTAGCATACGTTATACAAACACATTTTTTGCAGTTCAAAAACAGTTTATTTTTAAGCACCAATTATTCAAGGCATTTACATCAGTTTGTAGGATTAATGAATCATCTACAGAACTAATTTTCTTAAATAATTTTAAGTGGTCCGCAAAAAGCAAACATCGAGAGTCATAAGATTTGTGATGTCATTTATATAAATAACAAACAGCAAAGGGCCAAAAATACTTCCTTGAGGCACACCAGAAGTTGCTGTGAACGAAGCTGAATTAAAATTATCACAGGACACAGGACAATCTATTTGTTAGATAAGATTTCGCCCACTTAAGAAACACAGAATGAAATCCTATAGATTTAAGCTTGTTTATGAGAATAGAATGCCAAATTTTGTCAAATGCCTTTGAAAAGTCAGTATAGACCGTATTTACTTGAAGGCCTTCAGAGAAAGCTGAGATGCAGTATTCCGAAAATACTGAGAGATTACTTACTGTAGATCTGCCCGAAACAAAGCCATGCTGTAGGGGAGAAATGATACCCTTTATAGCAAAGTAAATTTTGTCTTTGACAATCGACTCAAACAATTTACTTATATTTGAGAGTTTGGAGATTGGTCTATAATTTTCTACATTTGTTTTATTACCAGACTTGAATATAGGGGTAATAAAAGCCCTTTTCCAGTCTGCAATAAATTCACCAGAGTTCAAAGATTTATTGAAAACAATAGTTAAAGGTAACGCCAAGCAGTTAGCACACATCTTGAAAATCATTCCCGAAAAACCATCATAGTCAACTTCAACTGAATTTTTAAAATTCCCAATTGCCGAAGTAATCTCAGCAAATGAAATATTTAAACACCCAAAATTGACAATAACAAAGACACATTTTCAGGTATAATATTGGAAGCAACATGATATAATTCAAAATTTGACTTAAAATAATTTGCAAATAAATTTGCGGACTCCAAGGATGAAGTGGCAATAACATCATTTAGGAACATCATTTTCGGAATGTTAGAGGTTTGTTTCTTTGAATTGACAAAACGCCAAAACTCTTTAGGATTTGATTTAATGGAGGACTCAAACTTTGAAATGTATCTTTTAAATAGAAATTTATCTAGGAAGGTAAATTCCCGCATGTAATGCTTGTATTTATTGAAACAATACAAATTACCATAAGTAAGATATTTCTTATAAAATTTATTTCTCAAATTTTTTTAATTTTTTCAGACTAGGTGTAGCCCATGGAATTTTGTAATTGACGCTTCTAATCACCAGAGTACACTCTTTAGAGAGCCCCGCTACTAAAGGCTTAAAGCACGCAAATGCATTGTAGGTACTTAGGAACTCCAACTTAGCTTCCCAATCAATACTAATCAGTTTGGAACTTAAGAAATAAAAATTACAATTTTTATAATCAAGGAAAAAAGAATTTGAATTTACAGCAGCAATAGGCACGAATTCATAAATTTTAAGAGTAAATTGCACTGGATTATGATATAAACTAGCATGGCATAGGGTAAATGCAGACTCAATTATGGAATACGTCATATTATTGGTTATAAAAATCAAATCAAGAAGTCTATTTATTTTTTTAAAGACATTATTAACTTGAGACAGATCAATATTTGAAAATCCATCTAATAAGTATAATTCTACTTCACTGGGCACATTAGATGGGATAAGAACATTTCGGTCTACCGAAAAATTCCAATCTAATCTATTTAGGTTGAAATCTCCCATGACACAGATACAGTTGTCACTGTTATTTATTGTCGCAATTTTATCAATGTTATCAAAATGTTATCATGTGAGAATGAGGAGTTTGGAGGAATATAGGATGCACAGACAAAAGGAGTGCTTCCTTGACCGACAATTGCAACACAAAGCTGATCCAAAAAGAGAATCATTATTTTGTAATGTCACTCGATAGGCAGAAAAAGTGCTTCTGACCGCAATGAGAACACCTCCACCCCTGTTGCAACCAGTTTTAGAAGAATCACGATCCTTCCGAAATATTTGAAATTAGCTTAAACAAAAAAACTCTGCATCAAAGAAATCTGCATTTAGCCATGATTCCGTTATGACAAAAATGTCGAAATCAGAATTTGTAGTCACATTATAACAGTGATGTTCACGCCATACATCATTTGATGGCGCTCATTTCACACGTATTGCTTACGCTTTTTGTTCAGTCGGTAGCGAGAGGCCGACGAAACAACATCGCGCACATCTGCACAGCTTTTTTGTTTCACTGCATGAAGAATTAATAAAAAAATTTTTTTTTTGAGCGCTCGCTCTTTTCTCACCCACACAGTGTCACGGCCAATTTTGAACATCACTGCATTATAAACAACATTAGATTTAGTGCGCATTCCAGCAACATTTTGGTAATAAATCTTAAATTCACTGTTAGAAATATGAGTATCCACTAGTGTCCGACCGAAGGTTCGGCTTCGGCTTCGGTAATCGGCATAATCGGCCAATTCTTAATCTTCGGCTTCGGCTGGAAAAAGCCGAATATTTTAGCCGGATATTTTTGCATTTTAATGGAAGTAAAAAAGTCACGATTGATTTTCAATTGCTTCATTGAGACCTTTTACACTAGTGAATTATTGCCGTAAATTCTCACTTTGTGGGCGACTAAAGCGAAAGAATTTAGAGAAAATTTTAGCGGTTTTTTTTGTGCTTGTCAAATGAATAAAGACTGATTTTGTTTCCTTACTGTAAAATGTTTTGCATTCGGCTTCGGCCTTCGGTTTTCGGCCGAAGTCTTCAACTCTGCCGATTGTTCGGCTTCGGCTTCGGCTAAAAATCCACCTTCGGTCGGACACTAGTATCCACATCACTTCTAGCAAGATTATTTGAGAGATTTATATTTGATGCAATATCATTATTTGGCGCTAAGAGGTGACTTGATTTTTTTCTTGTTTCTGAAAAAAACGATTTGCTCGCACTCTTACATCAGCGGGCCATAACAAAGAAACTAAGAGCTTAACATATCATCAAAAGCAGCTGTAACTCCGAGCTTAAAATTTACTCTCTTAACCCTTATCTGCCGTACCAAAAATACGATGAATTTAGGCTTGAGTTTGGTTTTGCAAGCTTCTAGTTGGCTTAATTAAGAGAATTTAGCGTTTTTGAAAAAATACAAAGTTTTTTATTGGAGATTATGGGTTGGTCGATATATCGACCAAAGGCAGAATCACTATACACTGCGCGCCATTAGAAAAGCATCATATAACACTATTTTTTTTTTATATATATCTCTCAATCCATATAAGTGAGAGCGTTGAATTTTTTTTGTATTGAAGGCGGTACATCAATCCCTTATTTAATCCCGCTTAAATGGCTGAAATATGTGGAGCGATGAATTTTTTTTTATTAATTTTTGAACGAATCAACTCCAAAAAAGGATCATATTTGCACCACTTGAATATAACACCTTTAAAAAAAGCGACTTTTCAACATTTTCTTCTCTGACCTTTAGTTATACATAAATAAAACGTAGTAAGAACATTTTCCATAAAAAAGAACATCTTTTAATAATGGGTGGAACCCGCTTTGTTGGTTATAACTTCAAGCATCCTGTTTGGGATGGACTCGTACATTGAAGCAATATAAGAAAGTGGAATGGTGTTCCAAGCGTGTTTTATGGCGTCAATTAGTTCGCAAACAGTTGAAAATTGTTTTCCAGGTTCATAGACCTTTCGAGTAACTCAACCCCAAACGTTTTCTATGGTGTTTAAGTCTAGTGAATATGGATGCCAGCTTTAAAGCGCTACATTTTGCTTTAGTATGTTGGACTTTACAGCCCGGGCAGTGTGAATCGGAGCGGTATCATGTTGGTAGGTCCATTTCAAAGGTCCGAAAATCTCGCTAAATTAAGGAAACGCCTTCTGAAGCACACCACAGTAAACCGTTGCATTCATAGCCGAAGTCAAAAATTGCAGTTCACAAGTGCCGAAGGATGAGATTGCTCCCCACAACTTCACTCCGCCTGCTCGACTGTGATTACGGTCCAAATAGTGTCTTTCTTGCATTAATACATGAAAATAAAAACTATAGCCATCGGGTCTTTCCAAATTAAATTTTTTCTCACCTGAGAACACAACACGATGCGATTCGGTAGTCCACGACAGGTTGGCGCGGCAGAATTTGAGGTGTTGCTTCTTACGGGCGAGGTTGAGTGGGGTTTTCTTCTTAGTATTTAGTCTTTGAATATGGCCAGCCCTCGATATAAAACGCCTTATAGTAGTTAAACTCCCATTAACACCTGATTTTTGCCTTATCTTTGCTATGGAGTCGTGCGAGTTTGAAGAGATTCTTAAAATAAGTCATTTGTCCGCCTCAGGAAGAACACGGCCTTACATGTTTTTCCTATGTTTGGCTTCATTTAAACAAAAGGCAGATATAACTTTTCGGCTTTTTTCGATTTTTTTTTTTTGTATTTGCGAAACAGATAGTCCCATATCCTTGTACGCTTTGATTTCGCCTTTTTGGTCTCATTTAAGGCTTTTCCACAACCCATTTCAACTTTATTTAGCCTCAAAAATACGCTATCTCATTAAATTATATAAAAACCAGCAGTTTTCGTCGAAAGCCATGGAAAAAACTACTCGATTTGATTAACTGTTCTATTCAAGTGGTGAAAATTTTTTGCATGCTTTTCGTCAACACGAAAACAAAAAAGCTAAAATTCTTACAATGTTTCACTTCCCAAGCTTGAATTTTGTGATAGAAAACGAAAAAGTGCTAATTAGAAGATTTATGAAGAATTAACCGCAATCCGCCAAGCAATTTCTTTGTTTGAAGCAGTTATATTGAGAAATGGACTGGTGTGCTATTCAAGTGGCGCGGAGTGTATAGTGATTCTGCCTTTGGTCGATATATCGACCATCTTTTTTAACTCCTTATAAAACTCATCAAAATAATTTTTTTTTGTTTTCAGAATCTTTTAAAAATGATATTTGAAATTTGTTCTGATATCTTAGAAAAAAATTACATTGAAGTTAATAATTTTTCTTTTGGAAAATGGGTGCGGAAAAAAATCTTTAAAATGGCTTATCCAATTGGAAAGCCCATACCAAAATCCAATTGGAAAATTTTTGGAGGTTTGACTATCCGTCTGTTTTCCATAGACCAACCTATCATTTACAAAAAAAATTAAGACTTTATTCGTATCCTTTGATTTTTAGGATTTTTTTAAAGTTGTTGGTCGAGATCTCGACCGCCAGGCAGATAATGGGTTAAGAGCGTCATTTGAAGTACCTATTTTAACAAGTTTGTAGCAGGAGATATGTACAGATTCAATTCCAGTATGCTTAGTTACATAGTCAATTATATTTTCAGCTGTAACCGACGGCCGAAACGATGCTAAATATAGCCACTTCTTACGAACAGGAACTCCAAGTTCCGAGCTCGTGTAAGAGCCAACAACAACTACGTTCCTATTTGCTTTTCTGATTACGACGCACAGTGTTGCGAGGTGGACAAAATAGAAAAAAGTTGATGTTGGATTTTTTAAAAAATTTTGATGGCGATTTACAGCAACTACCAGCAACTGATCAAGGCTTAAATATCTTTGAAAAATACTAATGTTTACTTATGCTTTGGAGCCTTCAAAGTGCAAACTTCAAAACCGATGTTGCTTATGGCAGAAATATACCGAATTTATGTAGAATAAGAACTGTCGTATTTCATTTGTTTTTTAACTTATTCATAAGATTGATGACTTTTCTGAAAGCTCAACTTATTTCCTAGAGGGTAGTTTTTGTTTTGTTTTCCTTTGTTTGACATTTTAAAAGTTTTGTTATTTAGAATGAAACATAAAAGAAAATTACTCAAAATATGCGTTTTAAAAGTTTCGAAGAGGGCGAAAAGTTGTGTTACAATTTGTGACTACAATTTTTAATAAGAATATATAAAAGAAAGTATGTATAATCCAAATCAAAAAGATTTGCCTGCACCTTTTTGCAACTTTGTTTTTTACGTTGATTTTTGCAGTGGAGTCTTCAATAAAAGTTGGCGAAATTTTCGAAGCTTGGTGTGCAGGGAACAATGCAAATAAGGAGCCAGCGGTGCAAATATTTGTGAAAAACAAATTAAGCAGACAGTTGAGTATTGAAGAGCGTAGTAAAATTAGAAATATGTGTGTTCATTTTGAAAAATTATGCTCTTGTATGAGATTGGTGCAAATTTATACGATGTTCGCGTCTTAAGTCTTTGCTCTATCTCTGTTGCTTTTTATATCAGAACTGTGTACGCAAAGACTTAAGACGCGAACGTGAAAACCGTAATGAAATCCTACGTAATTAAAAGATATCCACTAGGGCTGGACCGTGTTTTTTTATTTTTTGTGCTAAATACACATTTAAATTTTACAAATAAATATCATTCATTAATATTTTCTGAATTGGTATGCGATTTTCGGGAGTTTCAAAAGTACTCTATTTACCAACTTTGAGTGGGCGTAGCACAAAAAATGGACGTGGTAGCAAATTGAAATTAGATTTTTCCAATTTTGGAGCACAACAGTAAACTCTGTTCCGAATTTCAAGCCTCTAGGACTAAAATTGCGGAATTTTGGTCCCCCCTTTACATGGGGGGTGGGGGTTGGGGTGGTTCGATATTCAAAATATTTTCAAAATTCCTTAATTTTATGAAAACAAACCTCCATGTCAAATTTCATTGGTCTAGCACAACTCCTTCTATTTTTGGCCACGAGATGTATGGAGACGCGACACTGTGCGACGCGCCACTTAGAATCAAGATCATTCTCATTATTATTGTTTGCAATATTATTGTTTCTAAGAGAGATAGTAGGGGAGAGCGTGCTAGCCATATCGGCACTATCTGTGATTAGTTCCGAGTTAGTGGATGGAGACGATACAGGTACTGGGCGCACAGCAGCACTCATATCCTCAGCTAGTGAAAGTGATGAGCTTCTGAGATGATTATAACTAGATGATGCAGAAATTGAAATTGAGCGAGCAGCCGAGCCAATGCTTTGACGACGGTTTTTATACCCAGCGTAAGCAGGGTATATTAGTTTTGTGCAAATCTTGTAACAGGGGGAATTAAGCTCCGGAGATATAAAATATAATATATATAAATATAATATAAAAATATATATAGAAATGATCAGGATCAAAAACTGAATCGATTTAGACATGTCCGTCTGTCCGTCCGTCCGTGGTCGGATCTCCTCCGAAACGGCTAAACCAATGAAGTCGAAATTTGGCACACATGTATATCGGGGTCCGAGTATGATCCTAAGTAAAAATCGGAGACATCCGCCCACTGCCACGCCCACAAATGAATTTATTGTGTTTTCAGTAAAATGCTTTTAACTTGAGAACCACTCAACACATTCCATTGATATTTGGTGTACTGATAAACTACGAAAAGGGACATACCCTGGAAAAAATGGACGCCCTCCTCCTCGAGCCACGCCCACAAAAAAGCCCACAAATAAGCCCAAAAATAAGGGCTTATCGTAACTTGTGAAGTAAAAGGCCTAGAAACTTCAAATTCGCAACATAGGTTGACCAAGGCAAATGAAAGGTGTAGGAACAAAAATTTATGTAGCCCGCCCACTGCCACGCCCACAAATTGAGAATTTTCGTTACTTCCGAAGTAAAAGGCGTAGAAGCTTTAAATTCGCAACATAGGTTAACCAAGGCGAATGAAAGGTGTAGGGAAATAATTTATGTGGCCCTCCCACTGCCACGCCCACAAATAGAGAAGCAAAACATAGTGCGCTGATAATGTCGGGACGCTGGGTATTTCAAAGTCGGGCTTGACCGACTTTAGCTTTCTTACTTGTTTACACTTGCTTTGTTTTCATTAAGAGACGATGTCGATTGGTTTTTTGTCTTTGCAATACGAATGGGTTAAAAATTTTTTGCCTTTGAACGCGTTGCAATCGTATTGCTTTTTGTTGTCAGCCTATTGGGCGTGCCAGGGAGGGGAACCTGAGGTTTGACTAGGCAAACCTAGGATTGGCTGAGCTTCGGGGTTTGACTATAACATAGACACGTCAAATGTTGCATGAACACTGATCGCGTGTGAGTGAGAAACAGTACACCTATGTATAATGTTTGATGGAAAATCAAATCCTTTGAATTTTTGGCAACGCTGGTAAGGATGCTTGACGTTGTGCTTGAACGTGTATATCGATGTTGGACAAGTTCTCCCATTTGAGCGCGAAAAGAAAAAGTAAACTTTTTGTCGCGTTCGTATGTAGCTGATTGCCATTCGGGGCTGCATAGAAACTTTGAAAAATATAAAAGTCGGCATAAGGTGCACGAAAGTATTGAGAAGCAAAAGTACTATTTACCGCATACTTGAATTCGGGACTTAAAATTGCTCATTGAAGTGTCGTGTTAGTTTGGAAATGCCCATATGCCGTGTATATACCTCCTATAAGAAAGGAGATCTCCAACAGCCTGCAAAGCATGCCGTGAACAGTTTTCCTGTCAACAGGGAATATATGTATGTTTGTATGCATCAATTTATGTTTTTATTCAAGTTTTTTCTTTTCAATATTTCATTGGATAATGTTTCGTCGAAAACTTTCCAGTAAGACCGCTGCTGACTATATTACCATCGGACAGACCATACGAATCCGACGATCGAATGGTCGAGTCCATATGGCGACGGTTATGAAAATAATTGAGAATACCGACTTCGTGAACGTGCAATGGAGTGAGAGTCTTGGAGCAAAATCGAAGAGAGTAGAGCTGTGTGATATCCTTTTGCTGAATGCCGAAATTTTGAAAAATTCACCAAAGAAATGATCAACAAATTGTGTGCTGTCATATCAAAAGTTACCGTTTAAAGTGATGCAATAAATATTTGTCCGCATTGTTATTATTTTTTCTCATAATTATTTCATGTTCCATGTCAAAACATTAACCGAATTAATTTCTCCGATTGAAACAACTTTGGTCCCATCGAAAAATCAGTTTTAAGAGAGAATGGTTTGCATAAATGAAAGAGCACACAGGTAGGCGATGTTTTCATGTCCTACAGTTTTCTTACAATGCTAGTAAGAAACAAAGAGACGAGAGAAACAAGTAAGGGTGTTATAGTCAGCTGACCCTGACAATATAATACCCGACACTGACACACATGTTTAAATAATTTTTCAACCACGCCCAAAAAACAAAACCATTAAGAAAAAAATATTCTGTAGATTTTTAAGGCCATAAGGGGCCCCATATACCGATTTTTCTTCTATATCTGAATGAAAACCTCCGCTTTCCCATGCCTAATTTTCCAAATTTTCTCAGTTCTAATCGTTGGCTTATTTATACGCCTAAGTTTTACATTTCATTGATATATTTCGAAAAACTCTGTATCGCGTTTCGAAAGTCAAATGCGATTCACAGGAAGGAAATCGGCACTATGTTGCGCTTTCGCATTTGCTTTTGTGAAACTTCACGAAAAGATGCAATACTCGTCTCGAAATTTCAAAGCTATGCAAACTGCTGTCAAAAATCTCAAGTGAGAGAGTATGAAAAATAAACTTGTAATTGCTTTTATCGTTTTGCAAGTAAATGTTGGGCAATTCCAAGCAAAACAGTTCTGAAGGTCACATCCGTTACAGCCATACTGAACCGAAATTAGCTAATATCATTTGTTAACTGTAGTTAAAAGTTTTCATAATTATAGATCCTTGAGAATCACATCCTGTTTGTTTTAAATATTTTGAGCTAAAACCTAAAAAAAACAGAGATTGTGACGGGTTTGACTAAACGGAGTTGCCCTGTTTCCCATTGCAATATTTTCTCTGCAAATTAGAATTATAGATCGCAGGTCACCTACTCCAAAACTTTGGGTGTCTCTTGTGCCCTGCAACGAATCCTCTATTGAGAGCAATTGGACTAGATTCTATTCGAACTGATTCAGACTACATATAGTGTTGCAATGGCACTCCTCCGTTATCGGGAATGCTCCTATTCTTAATCTTGCCTTCAAATGGTTTTTGTAGTCTGTCCACCCTGTGAATTATTATTATTAACTGTGTATTAGACTGCTTTTTATTTCAAAAATTTTGTCCGTTTTCAAATCGCCGGGCGGAAAATACTTCCATTTGGCAAAAAACTGACTGGTTTCAAATTTGGCGCCGATCGGAGGTGATTTGAAGGGCGCGCTTGGGCTCTGAAATATGAATAAAAATTTTGTATGGAAATTAGTGTGGCCATCCGTGGCTTATGATTATTTTGTTTTTGATTTGGATTCTGCGGGAAACGGCCTAAAAATTTGACTTTATAGAGAATAGATTGACCTTTCTCTTAAGACATAAAACACAAAATCGGTTTATATTGGGCCGACCTGGGACGTCTTAAAGTCAAAATTTTGAGGGTTTTAAAAAATACATCGGCTTGGAAGCCCTTGGTTGCTGCCGGCAAAAGAATTAACATATTTGCTATGCATATTCGAAAAATATACAAAATTAGCCTTCAAACGAGCCTAGTATGAAGAATATTTAATAACTTTTTGTTATGTTTTAATTATCTGTAAAAAATTTTACCATTTTTGTAAAACTGAATTTGGGGTTCCTCCTTTTAACAGGTCGAAAAATGGGTATGGTATCAAAAAATTAAATTTTCGATTTTGGTGCCGGAGACCACAAAGTAAGGTAAGTGTACCACGTAAGGCCCGGCTCCTCGTAAGGCCCAGAAAAAAAATTCTTATTACTTTATATGAAACAAATGGTAAAATACGCACAAAACAGACCAGTGGCAGCGCCGACGAAACTGTCAACAGCTTTTCACAAGACTAGATTGCATTATTACACGGCAAAGGACATATTTTCGTCAATACAATATTTATCGTATAAAGTTATTTTATTAAAATAAGAGATGAATCTTTGTATAAAATGCTTATTTTATCCTTAATCTCACTCATATTTACTTTTGCTCGACGACAGCAATACGTAAACAGATTGCGTCATATTGATTGATATGGCGTCCGCAAGAGGGAACACTTAGGGCAGTTTCCTTTCCCTAAATAAAGACTGATTGTGCAAATTTCGATAAAATTTCAGTTTTTGTATTGTCTCACAAATTAGTTTTTCCATCACATTTTTACCCATGCTCGACATATAAATTGAAAACTTTAAACGCAGGATTTAACACAGTTGCAAATATCTCATTACCCTGATCAAATTCCTGCGGACGCCTTTGTTATTAATTTCAATGCGCACAGCTGTTTTGTCGGTTTCATCAGCGTTGCCACATATTGGTTTTCTGCGTATTTAACAATTTGTTGCATATAAGGTAGTAAAATTTTTTGCGTTTTAATTAAAAAATTTTGAATAGATAACGTTAACGGATTTTAATGAGTAATGTCTTAAAAATTTCTGCAAACATTGTGGTCTTCGACACTTAAATCGAAAATTTAATGTTTTGATACCATACCCATTTTTCGACCTGTTAAAAGGAGGAACCCAAATTTCAGTTTGACAAAAATGGTAGTAATTTTTTACAGATAATAACAACATAACAAAAAGTTATTAAATATTCTTCATACTAGGCTCGTTTGAAGGCTAATTTTGTATATTTTTGGAATATGCATAGCAAATATGTTAATTCTTTTTCCGGCGGCAACCAAGGGCTTCCAAGCGGATGTATCTTATAAAACCCCTAAAATTTTGATTTTAAGACGTCCCAGGTCGGCCCAATATAAACCGATTTTGTTGTTTTATGTCTTAAAAGAAAGATCAATCTATTCTCTATAAAGTCAAATTTTTAGGCCGTTTCCCGCAGAATCCAAATCAATAAAAATAATCATAAGCCACGGATGGCCACACTAATTTCCATACAAAATTTTTATTCATATTTCAGAGCCCAAGCGCGCCCTTCAAATCACCTCCGATCGGCGCCAAATTTGAAACCAGTCAGTTTTATGCCAAATTGAAACATTTGCCGCTCGGCAGTTTGAAATCGGACAAAATTTTCAAAATAAGAAACAATCTACTGTACATACACATTAGGCTGGGTCGTTTTTACGAAAGTTGTATGATCGCGTTGGAATAGTAAAATTATGTTTCCTTATGTATAAAAAATAATTTTGTGTAAAAAAAAATTCAAAATAAGCTGCATCTTCATACCGCGCAAGCGGATTGAAAGTTGGAAAAAAAAATTTATATGAGATTTTTCCGACTTCAATGATAAAATTGAGAATTTCTCAGCTTTAATCTCATTTTTTAAATACATTATGTTCCCAGATATTTTTGGTCATAAAACTATCTTTCAAAGGAAAGCAACGAAACTACGATCGACCAAAATTTTACGGAGATATGGTCGAAGAAACTCAGACCTGAGGAAATTGCTCCAAGACATGCCAAAAATGTGTTCGAACCTATCAATTTTGTAACCATTTGGAAGAAGGCATATTGCCATTTCAAAAAAATCTTCCTTGAAGAAAATCGGTTATTTCATAAGGTTGTTATAACAATTTATATATTTATCTATTTATCGGTTTCATTTCAGAACGTGCCCTGAAAAAAAAGTCCATGAAAGTTTAAAATCCTTCTACTTGAGCTCGAACAGGAAAAAACAACGCTCAATGACGATTATAGATTTTTTAAATCGGTTCACAGAAACCAAAGTTACACGGCTTTGAAATTGGCCAATTTATTATTTTTTAAATCCTGTGTTAGTTTTAAAAAAATGCCGAAAAGTATACTACATATTTTTTTTGATTCGATAATGAGCTCATGTTTGGGAAAAATAATTAGCAAAGTCAACTTACTTCAACTTTAAACCGCTTGGGAGGCTCAAAAATTCAGCATTGCTTGATTTTTTTAATCAATAAGTATTAATTCAATACTCTTGTAAATTGTGGATGTAGGAGGCATTTCTCCAAACCAACCCTCTAGCTACGCCCGCTTTTTAAAATTTTGTAAATAAGCTCAAACTGAAAATTTAATCAAAATATCACAAATATACAAACAGATCAGTTTTCGTGATTTTCATAACAGACGCTTGTACTGGAGGGATCCCTAAAAACAATCCGATCAAGCCCATTTCTCGAACATGTTCTTGTTCATAGCTCCCCAAATCTCCATACCTTTAGTCAAGATTGCTCAACTCCTTCGATAAGAAAACTGTAACAGACCGATATGGCTAAATGGAATTTCCTGGTGATACTAACCATTTCTATATAATTTTTTTGAAGTGAAAACTTCTATAGGCGCGTTGAGCAGGGAGCAAATCTTTAAGTTCAAAATGCATTTGTATATGTTGTAACCGTCACGGTCGTCGTGTACGTATATCTCGGCTATATTAGTGTGCGTAGCAATTTGATATTCCATGAATATCTTCTTTTGGAAATTCATTGATGACAAAGGAAAAATATTACGTCTTAAAAATTCGTGAGTGGTTAAAAACAAATTCTACGATAGCTATCATTCATTTTTATGACATCGCAATTATAATTTTGAACGACAAATTCCGCATAGAAACTATTGCAAAAATAGTAATAGCTAAACATTGCATATTCCGACTGGGATTTGATTCAACTCGCTCTTGGTTTCTCACTTTGACTTCGGTTCTCTCAGTTCATTCGATCTTCTTTCTCACTACAGCGCAAAGAGAGTATGCAAACGGTTGCCATTTAAAAAGATATAAAAGTGCCACAGCGATTCAAAAAGAGCCAATGGGAATTAAAAGGGTCCAACACTTATATTACATGTATATATGTATGTATATTGTAAAACAAAAATTTTGTGATGTGGATTAGGTCCGCTAAATCTAAAAAAATTTGGGGGGTAAAAAGTAGTAAAAAATGGTTCACGTAGTTTGGACACGTTCCCTTATGTACACATCGAATCATAGCACCGAAATTGAACATGTGGTAGGCGGTAGGCATTGTTGGCCGCTGGGACGGTTCATCGCTTCTGTAAGCAGCACTTTGGCCGCTGGGTACTAATAGAAAACGAAAGCTCGACGTTGTGATTCTTAGTATTGTCACTGGGCATGCAACATATTGTGTTGTACATATTGTATCTCCGGTGTCCTCGGATAATGATAGAGACGACGATGAAAAATCAAATGAAACTAAAATATATAAAATATTTTCTGGCGAAAAAAACTCGTCTCATTTTTTCTAAAAACCCAATTCAAATATGAACAACTCATCGGATTTTCTTTTTCTGGGTCTTGAAATGCTCTTAGAAATCCACTCATTTACTTAAGATAGCCTAAACCTGAATACCGAATCTTCTTCGGAAATTATATGGGCTTGAAATCAAGTTTTTGTACAAAGTTGTTAAAAATTTCTTAAAATTTTTGCCTTTATCGCCCTATAGCTCCTACGCTGTTGAACCGATTTCATCCATATGTATGAGGGATATGCTGTATATTTACTCTTCTTTTATATGAATTAAATTTTTTGAAACGGTCGAACGATAAAACTACGACTAAAAAATATTGACAAAAAATCGCAAAACCTTTCTTAGCGAATATTTAAAAAACGCGAGCTAACTTGCAACCTTAAAGCATATATTTTGCTTCAGCGAAACAAATACGACAAAAAAAAGTTGGTTTCAAGTCAAAGGAAAATTTAGTGTTGAGCAGTGTAATTAATTGTTAAAACTTTGTGCAGCCAGCAATATATTTCAATAATAAAATAATAAAATACTTTACATATAACATGCCTATAATTGTTTCTCTGAGTCTCATTAAATGTAAAAATCCAGATTGATTTTAATAATTTTAAATCAAATATTATGCATTTCAAACTTCAATACACATTCTATGTTTTCACTTCCAACGGCAGTTCCATAACTGCCAACTTTTTTTTAAGTCTATCTCGAGTACGGACGAAAAAATGCCATATACCCTCGACACAGAGTTTGTCGGGTATGACTTTGCTATATATTTTTCCCAAACATGAGCTCATTATCGAATCAAAAAAAAATGTAGTATACTTTTCGGCATTTTTTTTAAACTAACACAGGATTTAAAAAATAATAAATTGGCCAATTTCAAAGCCGTGTAACTTTGGTTTCTGTGAACCGATTTAAAAAATCTATAATCGTAATTGAGCGTTGTTTTTTCCTGTTCGAGCTCAAGTAGAAGGATTTTAAACTTTCATGGACTTTTTTTTCAGGGCACGTTCTGAAATGAAACCGATAAATAGATAAATATATAAATTGTTATAACAACCTTATGAAATAACCGATTTTCTTCAAGGAAGATTTTTTTGAAATGGCAATATGCCTTCTTCCAAATGGTTACAAAATTGATAGGTTCGAACACATTTTTGGCATGTCTTGGAGCAATTTCCTCAGGTCTGAGTTTCTTCGACCATATCTCCGTAAAATTTTGGTCGATCGTAGTTTCGTTGCTTTCCTTTGAAAGATAGTTTTATGACCAAAAATATCTGGGAACATAATGTATTTAAAAAATGAGATTAAAGCTGAGAAATTCTAAATTTTATCATTGAAGTCGGAAAAATCTCATATAAATTTTTTTTTCCAACTTTCAATCCGCTTGCGCGGTATGAAGATGCAGCTTATTTTGAATTTTTTTTACACAAAATTATTTTTTATACATAAGGAAACATAATTTTACTATTCCAACGCGATCATACAACTTTTTTTTTTTTCATATAGGAACGACCCACCCTAATACACACGTATATCAAAATATATTAAACAAATCCATATCGCATATGTACAACAAGAGTGTCACAACTCAAACTTTTTCAAATTGCGGTTAATGCAAGAAATGTGTTCACAGATCACCTGTCTTCCTAAATGCACACTCATAGTTGCGTTTTTGTTATTGCAAATCAGCGCAAAAAACAGTTATGTCAGTCTCTTCGTCATACAAATGTACTAAGACTGCATTGGTTAATGTGCGTTTTCCGAAAATTTCCAAAATTGTTGAGTTGTGACACTTTTGTTTTTCATGTACCATATATCTAAATTTTTCGAACTACATCACAAACAGATAGACCAGCGACATTAAAGTCCGTTGATTTTATTTGCCAACGATTTTTAGCTAGTGCTTGCCTGGGCAACGGAGAGCCCAAATCGAAATGCGTTTTCATTCGAAGAGAATTTCAAATTGAGCTGCCTAAGTATACCCGTTTTCACTTTAAGTGTCCCTGCAAAATAAACTTTTGTAAATAAAAATACTTAAATCATTAAAAATTGGATTTTAACTTGAAATTTATTTCATTTGGGTACGCTCAACAGATATCGCAATCAATTTGCTACTTTCGAATGACTTTGACATTTGCTTTCGCGTTTCTGAGTGCTCAATATGTGAAAACGCGAAAAGGGAATGATTGAAGTGCGAAAATCGCATTGAATGTCCGAATTCGCCAAATTTGCGATACGAAACGCGATACAGAGTGACCTCCCCGATTTTGGGGCAGTTATTAGTTAGTACTGGAGGTACCCTTAAAAATGTTCCGATCGGGTTCATTCTCGCACTTGTTCTTTCTCATGTCCCCGTGAGTACGCATACTAAATTTCGTCAAAAAAACTGAACTCCTTCGATAAGAAAATTGTATATAAACAGGCAGATAGACGGACTGACATGGCTAAATCTAATCCCTTGTTGACGCTGACAATTTCTATACACATTTTGTATGGTCTATCTCAACTGGTTCTGGACGCTACAGACAAACGCAATATACCCTCCACACAGAGTGTGTCGATTATGAAAAAGTAGAATATCAAGTTTGTTTTATTTTTTTATTATATTAATTTTACACCTTTTCCTAACTGCATCAAACCGATAAACTGGTCGATTGTATTTCGAAACGATCAAAGATGAGAAAAAATGATTAAAGACAAAACATTTAAAGAAGGTTCGTGTAAGGAAGCGACTCCGGACAAAACGTGTATCATTTGGTCACCTAAATAACGACGAATAATATTTGTAATAACATAAAAAGTGTAAATAAAAAATAAAAAAAATAAGAAGAAATTTCATTTGAAAAAGAAAGAATAATTTCGGCAAACATGTGGAAAGAAAACATGCCGGATTACCTGAATCGACATCATTTAGCGCAAATAAATGTTGAAGACATAGATTTTTCAAAAGCTTAGCTTTTCCACTTTCCCTGGGCATTTTACCATAAATGGACCTTTTTTTATTCACTCAAAATCGTTAAAAACAGCTGTTGAGAACAGCTGTTAAATTTACAAAATAAATAAACGCTTTCTTCACTGGGTTGCTCACAAAGAAACTTTTTACGATGTTGCAATTTTGCGATTTTGCGATTTTCCGACGTTTAAAATTCCCCTTGTGAATACCCTTATTTTCTACCAACAACGACCAAATTGACATGTGCTTACAGTTTCAATTACGATGGTAATGCACGATTTTCCTAGGACATCGCCGTACAAAAATTCATTGCTAACATAATGGGTAGTTATGTCGATTGTTTAACTTACTTTGCTTACCTTTTCCCATTGGGGACAAATTTTACACTTTTCAGATTTTTCAATTCTGAAACTTTTAGGGGAATACCCTAAAGCCAGGTGTCAACTATGAAGTTATATATGTAGGAAGAGAGCAGATTGTGACTAGTAGACTCGACCTCTTTTATGTACACTATAGACCGCGTCTGCAATTTTTCAGCTCTACGTAAATCTGCCATCGACATATTTAGAGCAGAGCTCTCTACGATAGAATCATTATCAAAATTATGCAGTGTCTGCACCTCCGAATTGCAATTAGATACATTAACACTGACGCGACATGAACGTTACTTTATATGGAAATGCCCATACATGAGTTGATTAGAGTAAAAGATTTCGTTTTGAGGAGCTATCGTTTTGTATAGTTCCGAATGTAATCAACACGATTTGTCTTGTCAGTCATTCAACAAGCTTTTATCTTACCCACAGGTCAGAACGCGTAGCGTAGCGCTTGCATCAACAAAAGGTCGCTCTATAATAAAAACGCTTGTTTGGCTAGCGATCCAAAAGATTGTAAAAGAAACTCACGATTCAATTCCTCCTCTCCCATTTTGCTAGCAATCAATTTTCCACCCAAAAGAAAAACACAAGAACACATTTTACATCAGAACATACACACATACGTACGTATGGCACTTTGAACCATCTCCAACGTCTCACATGACTCGGCGACCTCGTTTCGCATTTCGACTTCTGCGTTCCTCATTCTGCGTTCTTCGTTCTTCATTTTTCGTTCTTCGCAATGCTCTATCACTCTACTTCCTTAATTTCGGCTAATAACTTAGCAAATAAATGCCACGAGGCAAAAGTAAAGAACCAAGTACAAATTTACAAATGCAAATATTGATGGAGTTTCCTCTTTACGGATGAGAAATTACCCCAGAAAATATGATGCGAATCTTTTCATCAACCCTTGGCGTTCGACGCCAAAGAAACATGAAATACTCGCAATATACGAGTATGTATATATGTGTGTGTGTGTGTATGTATGTATGGATGTGTGCATGTATGTATGTATATTCGCAAAAGATTCCTTTAAGTTTACGAGCAAAATGAATGAAAATGAATGGCGCTTTATGGAGTTGGACATCGGGAGACGCAGAAAGGCAGAGAGGCTGATAGAGAGGCGCAGCGCTTCGAGGCATAATGACAATTACATTTTTCCTATTCCTTTCTATATGCAATTTGCCTTTGTGCCGAAGAATAAACGAACGCTTTGGCATTTCAATTTCTAGTCTCAGGGGTCGAGTCGGCTGGGCTCGGAGCTGTGGCAGCACGGCGAGGAAGGCGGGCGGGCCTTCCTTTGCTTCGGAATTGATGAAAAGTGTGACTTCAATTGAAAATATGAAATTTTATATGGGCTCTCGATTCACTCACCACTGTAAATAAGAATCAAATCGTGTTTAACCGAAGCTGCTAAATAAATAAAAACATTAAAAAAAAACCAATTGGCTAAACGGAAGTTGAAGGACATTAGAGAGGATGGCGTGTGACACCGTGGTGAGTATACAAGGAGTGTACAATGATTCCTATTGACATTTTGGATTTTGATAAGATTTTTCCCGAGATTATATTATTTCTCACCTTTCTTTTAAGTCCTTTTCTCATACAATTTTGCTTATTTTTTTTTTGTCTTTATAATTTTTTTTTTCACTATTGCTTCTGGAAATCGTTGGCGCACAATCAAAGCAATTAGAATTGAATACACTCGTGGGAGTTGATATATTGCCGAAAGGCGGATATTTTTTGTGCGGTTTTCCTAAAACGAATTTCGACTCATCAGAGTTCATTCGGTACTTCACTTCTTTTGTTTTTGTTGTTTTTGTTGTTTTTTTTTTTTGTACTTTTTGGTTTTTTTTATTTGTTGGAAAATAATGGAAATTTTTTGTCTCGAAAGGTTGAATAAACTTACGAGCGTAAGCCCCTAAAAGCAAGAAAGCCACAAAAAGTAATTTATTTGCTTTCGGGAACGCCCATCTCTCTCTTTCTCTCTCTCTCGCTCTCTCTTGGTTTTTGTTCTTCTCTTTATTTGTGTCTTTCTTTCAGTTTCTTAGAATATAAAAAAAATAAAATGAAAATACCAAAAGAAGAATCATTTACTTTCCATCTATGGCATTCTGCAATTTAAGGGAAGCTGATCCATAATTTAGTTTTTCACATTTTTATTAAATATTTTTCAATAGTGGGATTCAAGCAGGCTCGCTAAATCGTCCCCTCAGAAAACGACTGTCGTATGTCGCATGTATTTCTTATGTATCGTTTTCTGAGGGGACGAAATGTCTTCGTACAGTTTGCGATCGCAAATTTTCCGACGCTGAATGAACTATCCTTCGTAGACATTTCGTATGTTTATCCATAGAAAAACTCCGTGATTTTCCGAATTTTAGGCTTAAGCCCATTTCTCCACACATTTTAGGTTGGTCAAGCTCGATAGACTGTGTAGATCAGCCCCAAAGCTGTTTTACGAAAAAGTTTGCTAGGTAATTTTGCACGTAACTTTTCCCATCGGAAATTTTCAAATAAATTTTGACAGTTCAGGAACAAATTTCTCATTTCGAAAAGCTTTAGAATCTGATTGAATCCCTATACTAATTGAAAAGTTTGTCATGCTTCGTAAAATTTTCGCCATACAAACTTTGACAGCTCGTTTCCCATTTCGTGAAAAATCCGCGGCGCATTAATCCCACTAATCAGGCATTCTTTAGAAATCAAATCCCAATAAAAAATTCGAAATGACTTATAGCATGTCCTCACTATTGGCCCAAATTACGTAATTTGAGCGTTTTCGTAATTTCAGTTAGTCAATTTCAGAGACTGAAATTACGAAAACGCTCAAATTACGTAATTTGGGCCTATAGTGAGGACATGCTATTAGATTTCTATTGAGTTCCCACTGATTTCGAATTATTTTATTCGGATTCGATTTTAAGAGTATGCCTGAATATCATTTTTGAATATAAGATTATAAAAAATTTTCAAAATTGCAATATTTAAGACATTTTGCCGAAATCTGATATTAGGTTGAAGCACGTTTAAAGCTCATGTTAAGCCTAAGCCTTGTTACTTTTAACTTAAATGCGAGGAAATGCTTGACACAGTCTGCAGCTAACATCAAATTCAGTGGAAAAGATTTACGACTGGTAATATATATTGATAATTCAGTTGGAAATTCAATGCCGAGGAAACCCCTTAAAGGCTTTTCCAAATTAGAAACTTCAGCATTGGGCTATGCTGGATATGAATTGGTTCTTTTGTTTGTTTCTCTCATAAAAATAAATTTTTACGCTTATGAGCATGATTCTAAAGAAGGCTTGCATTATTTAAAAATTTTAAATGGTATTAATAGGCAATACTTGTACTAAGAGAAAATAAAAAAAATTATTAATTTATATGTTAAGCCATTTAAGCGCGGCGCGCTTTTTAAGTTGAGCTTTTCAATATATAAGGTCTATATTTTAAGATTCTTTTATTCGTTTGTTCATGTTTATAATATATACGATTTGCCGTTCAAGCAAAGTAATCAGCTTAGAAATGTAATTAAAAAGACTAAAAACTCATTTTCAAAATTAAATTTTAAAAAAGAACCAAAAAATGCATCTCCAATTTTTTTATATTTGAAAGCTAGAAGTATTCTAAACCTTTAAGTGAAATACAAATTTCAACTTCCTGCAACTCCGTGAGCTATAACGATTTTAATCTAGTGTTCTCTATTGAGTTAGAGAGCCGTTTGATATGTGGCTATATACCCTGTAGGAAGCCTGTCGCCATATGGCCCCATGTCTATATTGACGTCAATATAGACAAGAGAACTTGTTCCAACGTCAACAGTATTTATAGGCGGTGTCATTAGGGAAACTGTACTGTCAAGAGGTATAGTTCATCTTTATTGACCATGTTAATAACTTGTCTCCTTATAAAGCGAAAGAGTACTCCTTTTGTCTACATAATAGTACCGACGTCAATAGTTCGTCAATAGATCGTCATTAGTTCCTTGGTCTACATGTAGACATGCAATGACAACTCAATGTAAAATGTCTATAGCGCAAAGCATTGCGACGGGTATAGCTGGTCAGTAGTACTGTTGACGCAGTCAGTAGAGAAAGAGTATAGATTCACTATTGACATTTCCTGCAGGGTAGTGAAAACGGAAAATACAAAGCAAAACGAAATGAAAAATTGTCTAACACTTGAACCATTAACACTATGCTAGTTGCAAAATCCGTCAAGCCGGGGACCCGGGGGAAAAACCTAATTCAAGTACGCTGAATTCAATGATGCTAGTCGTTTTTTTAGGTTAGCTCTTGTTTACGTGATATTTGAAATTCAAAATTATATGCCCAAAGACCCAAAAAAATTTAATTTTTCTAAATTTTTAACCATTTGTTGAATTGGAATCGATAAAAATTAATGAGAAAATCATGTGGTCGATGAAAATACATAGAATAGAAACTATTTGAAAAAAAATTTAATCGATTTAGTCAATTTTAGTGTGTTTTTTCATCATTTTTTCGCACAAAATCAAATTTTTCCTTAGTTTTCGTTTTCTGATTTCTCTGTATCGTCTTCTTCCTCTTGCAAATTCCAACAAATGTCACCAAGAAGAGAATGTAGCTTTTTGCCGCTGTACCAATGTTCGAGCCTAGCCGTCACTTGGTGAAAACGCTCGCCATGTTCATCAGATTCTGTTGGTGATTGTTTGGCGAATTTTTCCACATGGCAATGCAAAAAATGAATTTTTAGCGACATTCGAACATTTAAACGGTGGAAAGCATTGAGCATATCAGCAATTAGTATACGCCAATCTTCAGATCGATGATTTCCAAGAACATTTGCAATGACCGCTTTCACACAATCCCATGCCACAAGCTCCATATCACTCAGTGCATTTTGAAATGATTGATCCTTCAAACTCAATTTTGTTTTTTCTGAATTTTATGAAATAGGTGTGCAATATTTTAATTGTTTTACTTTTTACAAAGATTGGAATGTTGAAAAAAACCCAAAATAAAAAAACCCGCGAAATTTTCCATTTTGGTATTTTTTTTCATATTTTTAATGGAAAAATCGCCTTATTTTGTACTGAAGGTATCAAATGGAAAAATATGATTTTTATTTTTTTTTGTTAAAGAAATTTTCAGAAATCTAACTTTTTGGTGTTTATTTAGAAACATAATATCTTGAATATTAATTGACAATTATAACATTCACAACAAAATTAAATTTTCGCATCGTACGTAGACTTTTGTCGGCCACTGTATGAAGTTCCATACCAGCCGTGAATTAATGGCGCCATCTAAGTTAAATTGAATTCGGTAGTTTGAAAATAGTTCGTTAAACTTTTCTTCAAACAATATTTCAGACATTTCATTGCATAAAAATATATTATAAATGAGATAAACGACGAAAATTACAAACAAAATTGATTTTGTGCGAAAAAATTATGAAATTGAAATGAACACTAAAATTGACTAAATCGATTAAATTTTTTTTCAAATAGTTTCTTTTCTATGTATTTTCATCGACCACATGATTTTCTCATTAATTTTTATCGATTCCAATTCAATAAATGGTTAAAAATTTAGAAAAATTAAATTTTTTTGGGTCTTTGGGCATATAATTTTGAATTTCAAATATCACGTAAACAAGAGCTAACCTAAAAAAACGACTAGTATCATTGAATTCAGCGTACTCGAATTAGGTTTTTCCCCCAGGTCCCCGGCTTGACGCGAAAACAAAGTTTAAAATTCGAGCACAGTGTAATTATTTATATGTCATAATATAATATAATCCTTACATATTAAGTTCTTTTTAAGAATTTGTTGTACAATCCTGTGTCGGATATTGTATTGTCAGGCGCGCCTGAATATAACACCTTTACTTGTTTTGATTTATAACATACTTTTTACACGATTAAAATCGCTTGATTCCTGAAAAAAGGGAGTAGAGGGGTAAAGGGGCTTTGGGAAGCATTACTTATCAAACAAAAGGGGAAAAATTTACATTTTTAGTGATACTGAATGAAAGAAAAAGGTGAAAATGAATCTTATACTAGTTACTCCGGTACGAGTTTTGTCTTTCAATTACGCTGTTTTCGCCAATTCGCATTTCTTGCTTGGTACGAAATAGGCGCCTTCTTTTTAATTTTTTTTTTAAATATATACTGGTTCGAATACTAGTCTTTAACCTTATTTCTATGGATCAGGCATAGAAGACCCACCCCAGCTGCCGAGCAAGGGCCCTTGTAAAAAAAAACTAGTTCGATCCATTCCAACCCGACTAAAATCCGTTATTTAACAAAAAGGATATCCGACTTATTTTTAAAACCACAAATTTTTGGAAATTATTTTAGTTATCCGGCGTTAAACCAAGGTGGGCCATTTTGAGTGGCGTATGAATTTAGCAATTTTTATTTTTGCATTAATGTTTAAGATTTGCGTTTAAAGTGGATAAAGCGAAATTTTTTATGTTCAGAATCGAAAAAATTTATTATGTTTCTTTAACACTTTTGTTGAAAGACTTATATTTTTCAAGATATGGGTATTTATATGAAAATTTACCAGGTGAGCCATTTTGAGTGGTAGCCACTGTACATGTTTTAATTTTATACAAAAGTGCAAAATTCAACAATTCCTGTGATTTTTCATAGAATTTGGGTGGGGTCTTATGAGTGAGTTTTTCCTAACTTTGAGTGGGCGTGGCATGTAAACAATTATAACTTATTCCTGTATTGGTGGTGAAAGACAACCCGTAGCTATTTTTAAGCCCGTAGTTTAAAAAATGGCGATTTTAGAAAATGCCATTATATGGAGGTTGGTGGTGGGGTGGTCGGTTTTTTGCAATATTTTCAAATTCTCTTAATCTGATCGTAAGAAACGTTTGTTTGTTTGTGTTTATTTTATTAATCCTAGTACAACAAGAAACAAATTTTTTCTTATAAATAACACTAGGTAGGTATTTGTAAACTTACAGTGTGAAAAATTGCAATGACTTATAACTATTAGGTTAGAGAGAGCAAAAATAGTAAACGAGAAGGTGAGACGGTGGAAAGGTAAATAAGAGGTTAAAAAAGTCAGAAAGGAGGGGAAAAATATATATAGAAAAGGAAATAGAGAAGTTTTTAGGAGAGGAACGCAGATAGGAAGCTCTTAAATTGCACAGTGTTGCTCAAGACTTGAATGTGATTAGGAAGTGAGTTCCATAGGCGAACTGAGTGTACAAAAAATTGGCGCTTGGATGTTTGTGTGGAGTATCGGTATGACACCAGTCTGTTCCCCCGTTCTGAGTGCGCGAACCGTAGACGATTGAAACGTCCATGCCAAGATTCGTTGCTCTGGGGCAACTCCTTCTATTTTCGTCCAAGAAATGTATGGAGTCGCGACACTGTGTGACGGGTTGAAAAAATCGCTCGACATTTTGAAAGGTCTATTGAAAGCAGCAAAAGAACTTTTCAAAGATTTAGTTGAAGCCAATCTTTAGTCATTAATGGAGTTAGTGGAGTCAAGGCAAGGAATGTGTTCACATATCATCTGTCGATCTAATCGCACACTCATTGTTGCGTTTTTATACCCAGCGTTAGCAGGGTATACTAGATTTGTGCAAATCTTATAACACCCAGAACTAACTCCGTAGATAAAGACATATATGTATATGTTATTCTTGATCGGGATCAAAAACTGAATCGATTTAGATATGTCCGTCTGTCCGTCCGTCCGTCTTTGGTCGGATCTCCTCCAAAACGGCTGGACCAACCAAGTCGAAATTTGGCACACAGGTATATCGGGATCCGAGTATGATCCTAAGTAAACCTGGGAGACCACTGCCACGCCCACAAATGAATTTATTGTGTTTTCAGTAAAATGCTTGTAACCGAACCGCTCAACACATTTCATTGATATTTGGTGTACTGGTAAAGTACTTAAAGGGACATATCTTCGAAAAAAATGGACACCGTCCTCCTCGAGCCACGCCCGAAAATAAGGGTTTATCGTAACTTGTGAAGTTAAAGGCGTAAAAGCTTCAAATTCGCAACATAGGTTGACCAAAGCAAGTCTCTTCGTCATGCAAACGCGCCTAGAGTGCATTCGGCTAAGCTTCATTTTGAGGTGTGACGCAATTGAAGGACGTGTGCGATATATTTTCGTTTACACATGAAGTAGCTTCGATGTGGACGGAACGGGAAAGCTGTTAATACAAATTATGAGTTTCCAGACACAAATAGTCCATAACCTCTTTGCTGCTTTAGTTACCACCCTTTTTTCACAGTAGATATCAATGTAATTTCTTTGTGGACTTTGATTATGAAGGGGCTCTCTCCAGTTCTGTCAGAAATGAAATAGGAGAGAGCCCCAAACACGAACAAAATATTTGAAAAATATTTAATGGGAAAATTTTATTTATTGATTAAAAACAAAAAACAAAATTTTATTTTCGAGCAGAACTCGACAGAGAATCTTAAAAACCCATCGCATGCATAGTATACTTAAAGTCAGCTCCTTAGCCAAAATTAGTTTGCTTATGATAGATATTATGGATTTTTAAGATAACTATGAACCAATTTGATTCTTTTTTATACCCGACACACTCTGCGTCGAGGGTATATTGCGTATGTGTGTTTGTGTGTAACACCCAGAACCAGTCGAGATAGACCATACAAAATGTATATAGAAATGATCAGCGTCACCAGGAGATTCGATTTAGCCATGTCCGTCTGTCTGTCTGTCTGTCTGTCTGTCTGTCTGTCTGTATACAGTTTTCTTATCGAAGGAGTTGAGCTATCTTGACGATATTTGGTATGCGTGCTTACGGGGACATGAGTAAGAACAGGTTCGAGAATGGACCCGATCGGCCCATTTTTAAGGGTACCCCTAGTACTAGGGTCTGTTACAAAAATCACAAAAACTGCTCTAAAATCGGAGTTTTTCAAGATATTTTCATGAAATTTGGTATTTGAACATGTTTAAAGCCAAATACTATGATTTAAAAAAAAATGGAAAAAGGGGCGAGACAGCAGGGTGTTTTTCGAAAATTCTCTCCTTCATCCGAAATTCAAATGGGACTTAATGAAAACTGGCACTTATGCTTCCTTTGTAGCCATTAATATCCTCTTCAAAAATTTCTTTGATAGGTCCATTTTTATGGGTACCTCCAGTACTAGGGTCTGTCAAAAAAATCTCAAAACTGCCCCAAAATCGGACTTTTTCGAAATATTTCAATGAAGCTTAGGATTTGAGCGTATATCTAAGCCTCCGATTAAAATTCAAAAAAACTGGAAAATTGGGGGTGGAAAAAGGGCGGTTTTCATAAAGAAATTAAACAAAAGTCGGTATATGGGGCCCCTATGGCCTTAAACAGCTCTTGATATTAAAAACGATTTGAAGATGTGTGTCTGTGTCGGGTATTCTATTGTCAGGCTCGCCTGACTATAACACCCTTACTTGTTTTGTTTTTTTTATTATTAAATATATGTTTATTTTTCTTTTTAATTTAAGGGTCTTCAGAATCTTGTTTTCGTGGTCGATCTTAAAACTTATTAAAAGAAAGTTGTAAAAGGCTTTATTAAATTTTACTTGAGGGATAATTTGTTCAAATCGGATGATGAACTGCCGAGTTGTGCTCGAAAAAGCTGCTATACTCTCATACCCAGCAGATCTAAAATGCACTTTTCTCAAGGACTTTGGCCCTCTACGCACTTTAAGCTCTAATAGCAAAATACGTTGCATACGTTAAGGCTTAAAGGGTCTGGCGGGTTAAGCAAATAGTGCGGGAGCTTGCACGGGTTTTACCCTCCTCATAAGCGCCGCATTCCAAATGTATCTTAAAAGACGGGGTTTTACTCGTACATCACAAAAATCGTTTGCTGCCACCTCAGAGAGGTGGCATAAGGTGTAGGAAAATTTTTTTTATGGCCCGCCCACTGCCACGCCCACAAATGAAGAGTTTTCGTAACTTCCGAAGTAAAAGGCGTAGAAGCTTCGAATTCGCAACATAGGTTCACCAAGGCGAATGAAAGGTGTAGGAAAAAAATTTTTGTAGCCCGCCCACTGCCACGCCCACAAATAAAGATTTTTCGTAACTTCCGAAGTAAAAGGCGTAGAAGCTTCAAATTCGCAACATAGGTTCACCAAGGCGAATGAAAGGTGTAGAAAAAATTTTTATGCGGCACGCCCACTGCCACGCCCACAAATGAAGATTTTTCGTAACTTCCGAAGTAAAAGGCGTAGAAGCTTCAAATTCGCAACATAGGTTCACCAAGGCGAATGAAATGTGTAGGGAAATAATTTATGTTGCCCTCCCACTGCCACGCCCACAAATAAAGATTTTTCGTAACTTCCGAAGTAAAAGGCGTCGAAGCTTCAAATTCGCAACATAGGTTCACCAAGGCGAATGAAAGGTGTAGGAAAAAATTTTATATGGGCCGCCCACTGCCACGCCCACAAATGAAGATTTTTCGTAACTTCCGAAGTAAAAGGCGTAGAAGCTTCAAATTCGCAACATAGGTTCACCAAGGCGAATGAAAGGTGTAGGGAAATAATTTATGTTGCCCTCCCACTGCCGCGCCCACAAATAGAGAAGCAAAACATAGTGCGCTCATAACGTCGGGACGCTGGGTATTTCAAAGTCGGGCTTGACCGACTTTAGCTTTCTTACTTGTTTCTTCTTCATATGGGGCCGTTTTGCCGCGATTTCGACCTTTCAACGCTCCAATAACGACATATAATAGTCACTGTTGATGGTTTTTCCCTTCTCAAGATAATCGATAAAAATTATTCCATGCCCATCCCAAAAAACAGAGGCCATTACTTTGCCAGCGGACTTTTGAGTCTTTCCACGCTTCGGAGACGGTTCACCGATCGCTGTCCACTCAGCCGACTGTCGATTGGACTCAGCAGTGTAGTGATAGAGCCATGTATCATCCATTGTCACATATCGACGCAAAAACTTGGGTGTATTGCGAGTTAACAGCTGCAAACACCGCTCAGAATCATCAACACGTTGTTGTTTTTGGTCAAATGTGAGCTCGCGCGGCACCCATTTTGCACAGAGCTTTTTCATATCCAAATATGGATGAATGATATGACCAACACATTCCTTTGATATCTTTAAGGCCTCTGCTATCTCGATCAACTTCATTTTACGGTCATTCAAAATCATTTTGTGAATTTTTTTGATGTTTTCGTCGGTAACCACCTCTTTCGGGCGTCCACTGCGTTCACCGTCCTCCGTGCTCATTTCACCACGCTTGAATTTTGCATACCAATCAATTATTGTTGATTTTCCTGGGGCTGAGTCCGGAAACTCATTATCAAGCCAAGTTTTTTCTTCCACTGTATTTTTTCCCTTCAGAAAACAGTATTTTTTCCATTTTTTTCACAATAACAAAAGTTGCTTCACAAAAGACGCTCTATCTCACAAACTAATTGACTTACAGACGTCAAATTTTGAAACGAATCATTTGAAAGTTGCCACTATATAAAAATAATATGCATTTAATACTAGCGACGCCATCTATGTGTCAGACCGGGGACTTATCAGCCAACCTGTTATTCTTGATCGGGATCAAAAATTGAATCGATTTAGACATGTCCGTCTGTCCGTCCGTCCGTCTGTGGTCGGATCTCCTCCAAAACGGCTGGACCAACCAAGTCGAAATTTGGCACACAGGTATATCGGGATCCGAGTATGATCCTAAGTAAACCTGGGAGACCACTGCCACGCCCACAAATGAATTTATTGTGTTTTCAGTAAAATGCTTGTAACCGAACCGCTCAACACATTTCATTGATATTTGGTGTACTGGTAAAGTACTTAAAGGGACATATCTTAGACTTTATCGTAACTTGTGAAGTTAAAGGCGTAAAAGTTCAAATTCGCAACATAGGTTGACCAAAGCAAGTCTCTTCGTCATGCAAACGCGCCTAGAGTGCATTCGGCTAAGCTTCATTTTGAGGTGTGACGCAATTGAAGGACGTGTGCGATATATTTTCGTTTACACATGAAGTAGCTTCGATGTGGACGGAACGGGAAAGCTGTTTATACAAATTATGAGTTTCCAGACACAAATAGTCCATAACCTCTTTGCTGCTTTAGTTACCACCCTTTTTTCACAGTAGATATCAATGTAATTTCTTTGTGGACTTTGATTATGAAGGGGCTCTCTCCAGTTCTATCAGAAATGAAATAGGAGAGAGCCCCAAACACGAACAAAATATTTGAAAAATATTTAATGGGAAAATTTTATTTATTGATTAAAAACAAAAAACAAAATTTTATTTTCGAGCAGAACGCGACAGAGAATCTTAAAAACCCATCGCATGCATAGTATACTTAAAGTCAGCTCCTTAGCCAAAATTAGTTTGCTTATGATAGATATTATGGATTTTTAAGATAACTATGAACGAATTTGATTCTTTTTTATACCCGACACACTCTGCGTCGAGGGTATATTGCGTATGTGTGGTTGTGTGTAACACCCAGAACCAGTCGAGATAGACCATACAAAATATATATAGAAATGATCAGTGTCACCAGGAGATTCGATTTTGGCATGTCCGTCGGTCTGTCTGTCCGTCTGTCTGTCCGTCTGTCTGTCCGTCTGTCTGTCTGTATACAGTTTTCTTATCGAAGGAGTTGAACTATCTTGACGATATTTGGTATGCGTGCTTACGGGGACATGAGTAAGAACAGGTTCGAGAATGGACCCGATCGCCCCATTTTTAAGGGTACCCCTAGTACTAGGGTCTGTTACAAAAATCACAAAAACTGCTCTAAAATCGGAGTTTTTCAAGATATTTTCATGAAATTTGGTATTTGCACATGTTTAAAGGCAAATACTATGATTTTAAAAAAATTGGAAAAAGGGGCGAGACAGCAGGGTGTGTTTCGAAAATTCTCTCCTTCATCCGAAATTCAAATGGGACTTAATGAAAACTGGCACTTATGCTTCCTTTGTAGCCATAAATATCCTTTTCAAAAATTTCTTTGATAGGTCCATTTTTATGGGTACCTCCAGTACTAGGGTCTGTCGAAAAAATCTCAAAACTGCCCCAAAATCGGACTTTTTCGAAATATTTCAATGAAGCTTAGGATTTGAGCGTATATCTAAGCCTCCGATTAAAATTCAAAAAAACTGGAAAATTGGGTGTGGAAAAGGGGCGGTTTTCATAAAGAAATTAAACAAAAGTCGGTATATGGGGCCCCTATGGCCTTAAACAGCTCTTGATATTAAAAACGATTTGAAGATGTGTGTCTGTGTCGGGTATTCTATTGTCAGGCTCGCCTGACTATAACACCCTTACCTGTTTTGTTTTTTTTATTATTAAATATATGTTTATTTTTCTTTTTAATTTAAGGGTCTTCAGAATCTTGTTTTCGTGGTCGATCTTAAAACTTATTAAAAGAAAGTTGTAAAAGGCTTTATTAAATTTTACTTGAGGGATAATTTGTTCAAATCGGATGATGAACTGCCGAGTTGTGCTCGAAAAAGCTGCTATACTCTCATACCCAGCAGATCTAAAATGCACTTTTCTCAAGGACTTTGGCCCTCTACGCACTTTAAGCCCTAATAGCAAAATACGTTGCATACGTTAAGGCTTAAAGGGTCTGGCGGGTTAAGCAAAGGCATGCGGCATCATGAAAGGAATTTTTAAATTTCGTTGATTTTTCGATAGGTGCCATCTAAAATCACTGTGGGGCTACTTTTTATACCCAGCGTAAGCGGGGTATATTAGTTTTGTGCAAATCTTGTAACAGGGAGAATTAAGCTCTGGAGATATAGAAAAATATATATAGAAATGATCAGCATCAAAAACTGAATCGATTTAGACATGTCCGTCTGTCCGTCTGACCGTCTGTCCGTCTGTCCGTCTGTCCGTCCGTCCGTGGTCGGATCTCCTCCGAAACGGCTGAACCAATGAAGTCGAAATTTGGCACACATGTATATCGGGGTCCGAGTATGATCCTAAGTAAAAATGGGAGACATCCGCCCACAAATGAATTTATTGTGTTTTCAATAAAATGCGTGTAACTTGCGAACCACTTAACACATTCCATTGATATTTGGTGTGCTGGTAAACTACGAAAAGGGACATTGCCTGGCAAAAAATGGACGCCGCCCTCCGTGAGCCACGCCCACAAATAAGCCCAAAAATAAGGGCTTATTGTTAACTTGTGAAGTAAAAGGCGTAGAAGCTTCAAATTCGCAACATAGGTTGACCAAGGCAAATGAAAGCTGTAGGAACAAAAATTTATGTAGCCCGCCCACTGCCACGCCCACAAATAGAGAATTTTTATAACTCCCGAAGTAAAAGGCGTAGAAGCTTCAAATTCGCAACATAGGTTAACCAAGGCGAATGAAAGGTGTAGGAAAAAAATTTATGTTGCCCTCCCACTGCCACGCCCACAAATAGAGAAGCAAAACATTGTGCGCTCATAATGTCGGGACGCTGGGTATTTCAAAGTCGGGCTTGACCGACTTTAGCTTTCTTACTTGTTAGATCTTATTTTGAACGGTCCTTGGAATATCCTTGAAAATCCTTTTTTAATAAGCCTTTTTTCAAAATTTTATATCTCAACAACTTATTAAAATAAGAATATGAAACAAACGTTGGCCGATTACTAATATAACAGGAAATTTTTTTTAAATTTTTACACTGAGAAAATTTGTCCACAAAACTTTTTTCTTCAACTTTTCAAATTTATTTATCGTATCACTCGTATTTATCCGAGTCTAACAATAAGTCATAGAATCTAATATGTACTTCCACGTTAATTACATTTTATGAAGCATTATTAAACTTAATAATACGTATGTATATAAATGTAATTACTTCTATGTTACGGGCCTCAGATAAGGAAACCTGGGCTTTAATCCGGATATCAGTGGAATTGATGATGTGCCGGTTCATTTTAATGGAAAATGTGCAAGGAAGCATAATGAGAGGATAAAGAGAATTCGTAGGAAGTGGAAATGGAAAGCTCCGTTGAACAATTTTCAAGCAGTGAGTCTTTGGAATTTGACTTTTGCAAGTTTTGATATAGGAATTATCATTCGAGGATCGAGTTGGTGCAATGGACTGCACTATATTTACGCGGCTAATTATGATAAAGGAGTATCAGTCGAGGATCTAGTTCGTGCAATGGACTGCGCTATATTTACGCGGTTTATTTTGATATAGGAATATTGTTCGAGGATTTAGTTTATGCAATAGACCGCATTATATTTACACGGCTTAATACTGTATGAACGAGGTAAGCGGAGGACTGCTAGAGACCAGATTGGATTGCTGGTCGGTCGTTTCTTTTTAATCTTGAGCGAAAAGATGTAGTTGCAAGTCCTCTAGCGAAAGGATTTAAGAACTGTCCCAAAAATAACTGTCCTTTTGTTTTTAGGCTATTTATAAAATAGTGTTAACTCTATAGCAACATATTTGGTACCTAAATAAAGTATAAATATTGCAGATTAAAAAAAAAAAACTCATTCGTAAAATAAAAGAGCTACTGAAAAGATGTCGTCTCAAAAAGAAGAAAAGCGGAAAGTCGGTAGGACCATAAAACGATACAGACAGCTTACCCCTTTATCAAAAACACCAGGATCAGGGAGAAAAAGTGGTCCAGCGAACCACGCGGTGGCCCAGAACGTTAACCGGCTGTTTACGCAGAATCCAGGCACTTCGGTTCGCAACAAAAGCGGGAACATCGAAGTCAAGTGTTCAACGGATTAAAAAATTTTACAACCTTAGGAGCTATAAAGTACAAAAAGTACCTGATAGGTCAGAAGAAAAGGACGCCGAAGCCAAGAGGAGGGCTCGAAAACTGTATCGCGATTACCTGCCCAAATTTGATTGCGTGATCATGGACGATGAAACGTATTGCAAAGCGGATTTTAAGCAGTTACCTGGACACGGATATTATACTGCGGTTAGAAGGGGTGGAGCATCCTCTAAATTTACCACCGAAAAACATACCATATTTCCAAATTAATACATGGTGTGGCAGGCCATTTGCAAATGTGGCCTTCGAAGTAAGGAATTTGTGACGGATCGCACAATCAACACCGAAATTTACATCAGAGAGTGTTTGGACCGGCGTTTGCTGCCTTTTATACGTCAACACCAAGGTTCAGTACTATTTTGGCCTGACCTAGTAACATCTCACTACGCCCAGAGAACGATGGATTGGTACCAAGCCAATAATGTCACTGTGGTACCAAGAGAAGCAAATCCTCCGAATTGGAACCTTAAGAAGACCAAACAAACTGCGAATAACATCGAAATATTTCGACATAAATGGCGTCGGGCATACACTAAGGTGAACGAAAGGTCGGTAAAAAAACCTAATGGAGGACCTTAATCAAAAAGTGTATAATTTTTTTTAAGTGTATTTTTATACCCGACACACTCTGTGTCGAGGGTATATTGCGTTTGTGTGGTTGTGTGTAACACCCAGAACCAGTCGATATAGACCATACAAAATATATTATATATAGAAATGATCAGCGTCACCAGGAGATTCGATTTAGACATGTCCGTCCGTCTGTCTGTCTGTATGTCTGTCTGTCTGTCTGTCTGTCTGTCTGTCTGTCTGTCTGTCTGTCTGTCTGTCTGTCTGTTTGTATACAGTTATCTTATCGAAGGAGTTGATCTATCTCGACAAAATTTGGTATGCGTGCTCACGGCGACATGAGTAAGAACAAGTTCGAGAATGGACCCGATCGGACCATTTTTAGGGGTACCTCCAGTACTAGGGTCTGTTATGAAAATCACAAAAACTGCTCTAAAACCGAAGTTTTTCAAGATATTTTGATGAAAGTTGATATTTGATCATGTTTAAAGGCCAGTAATATGATTTCCAAAAATTGTAAAAGTGGGCGTGGCAGAAGGGAGTTTTTCGAATATTGTCTCTTACACCCGAAATTCAAATGGGACTTGAACGAAATTTGGCAGTTATACTTCCTTTGTAGCCATAAACATCCTCTCCAAAAAAATTTTTTGATAGGTCCATTATTAAGGGTACCTCCAGTACTAGGGTCTGTCACAAAAATCTCAAAATTGCCCCAAAATCGGATTTTTTTGAGATATTCCACTGAAACTTAGAATTTGAGCGTATATTAAGGCCTACGATTAGAATTAAAAAAAAATTGGAAAAGTGGGCGTGGCAAAAGGGCGGTTTTCATAAAGAAATTCAACAAATGTCAGTATATGGGGCCCGTAATGGCCTTAAACACCTCTTGATATTAAAAATTATTTGAACATGTGTGTCTGTGTCGGGTATTCTATTGTCAGGCTCGCCTGACTATAACACCCTTACTTGTTTTCAGTGTAATTAAAATTTTAATTTATTTTGTAATGTTCACTTAATAATAAACTGAAAGAATTTTTAAAAAAACATCATTGGTTTTTTGCAATAAAAAAAAAACAAAAGGACAGTTATTTCTGGGACAGTCTTTATATGAGTTTCCAGTTTATGATAATATTTTAGTTTGGCCTTTGCAAATTCGCATTTAACCATCTCTATGTTGTGGTCTCTATGGATGTGTTCGTTTTTAACAAACCAAGGTGCTCCCGTAATAGATCTAAGAATTTTTGATTGTGCTCTTTGAAGTATATCGGTATTTGATGCGCTGGCGTTTTCATACAGTTGTAAACCGTACAACCATATCGGTTTTAGGACTTGATAATATAAGAGGATTTGATAGTCACGTTTTAGAGGGGAGCGACTATTCATTAGCCAGTGCAGACTAACAGCTTTGAGTTTCATTTGTGTTCTCCTTGCTTCAATGTGTTTGCGCCAAGTCAGTCCACAAAACTAAAAGGATAACTTAAAAAATTTTTTTCAGTGTATTCCGAGTTTACCGCCACTCTACAATTTTTTTAAAAATACCTCTAAGTATTTACTTTCATTTAAAAAAAATTTCATTCAAATTTAATGGAGCTACAGTGAGATATTAAAAAAATTACAAGTGCACATAGATGCTCTAGTTCTAATATCCAGTACAAATGTCCGAAACTGATACAAATCACATTACTCATACGGCATGTTTTTAAAAATTTAATATCTCCAGAAATAATTAAGATAAAAATATGAAATAAGCGGTGACTTATTGTTATTAAAACAAGGAATATAGAAAATTTAGTTTTAAATTTTAACTGAGAAAAATTTTTGCACAAAAAAGAAAACAAAAATTTAGCTATTATTTTCAGTGTATTTAAGTTTTTGTAGAACCTTTTGAATGTTTTGAAAAAATTACTTGTTTTATTAGCAATAAGTCACCGTTTGTTTCATTTTTTTACCCTAATTAGTTTTTAAGATATAAAATTTTGAAAAAGGCTTATTATTTTCAATGATATTTCAAGAACCGTTCATAATAAAAATCTAAAAAGTTGCCAATGCTTATTTTACAATTACTCTTTTTCGTATAAAATCTTAACTCTGCACTTCATCTGTAAATTTTTAAAACTAATATCCTACTTTTATTTATTTCATGAATAACACTAGTTTACAGTGCTTTTGCTGTCGCGATTTCGTTAAGAATTTTGGATAAGGGTGGTAATGGTGACATAAGAAACATTTTTCTTTTTTTTTTAAACATTTAGTTTATTTATTGTATCACTTCTATGGAAAAGGAAGTGCATGGATTGCACGCGTTTATTTGCACTTTTGTGGCATGACAGAATTTTTCTAAATATATCCTATCTATACGTTTTGGAAAATGTTTCTTAATAGAAGGCCCCGAAGCCGATGTTTTTGAGATCGGATTGAAAATGTGGATAATATGGAAAAAGTTTAAGTTCTCACATTTAAAATGCAAGAAACCAAATCTCATGATTTCCAACTGAATTGTTCTAGTAGCTCCAAAATTTTATTTTTCAAAAATTAATAATAAAAAAACCAAGTTTTCTACCTCTTCTTTAGTTTCGGGCTTGGGTTAGGTTAGGTAAAACTGGTTGGTCATTAAGACCGAGCATAGACCCCATAGGTACCTGGATTTGCCAGTACATGTTAATCGCGATGTTGGAGACAGTTTCTGTTCAACCCTGGAGCATGAAGTTTCCAAAGGCTTGTTCAAACGGAGCACAGTGCTTTGTCTAGTAGAAAAAAATCAAAAATTTTATGGTAGCGGATCCAGGCAAATTTGGTATCGTTGTAAAAGAAAAACTTCCACTAGAAAAAGGCCAAAATATTTTTACGAATAAATTATATTTGTAGGTGTTATATTAGTTCAAAGTAAGGGCTTTTTATCGGATTTTATATAAAAAAAATTATTGATTTTGAGCATTTATGTAAAACTTTTCTAAAATTTTCGATTTTTAGTCTATTGAATCGTTTTAATTTTTGTATTTTTAAGCTAATTTGAATAAAAAAAATTCGATATTCTTAAATTTATCCACAAATGAACGTTGATTTTTTTCGAGAGCTACAAATATTGCACAAATTCACAAAAAATTAAAACATTTATAAATATTTGGAAGTAATTTAAAAAAAATCACCGAAAAACACCTTTTTAATTTTTTTATACCCGACACACTCTGTGTCGAGGGTATATTGCGTTTGTGTGGTTGTGTGTAACACCCAGAACCAGTCGAGATAGACCATACAAAATATATATAGAAATGATCAGCGTCACCAGGAGATTCGATTTAGCCATGTCCGTCTGTCTGTCCGTCTGTCTGTCCGTCTGTCTGTCCGTCTGTTTGTATACAGTTATCTTATCGAAGGAGTTGAGCTATCTTAACAAAATTTGGTATGCGTGCTCACGGGGACATGAGTAAGAACAAGTTCGAGAATGGACCCAATCGGACCATTTTTAGGGGTACCTCCAGTACTAGGGTCTGCTACGAAAATCACAAAAACTGCTCTAAAATCGAAGTTTTTCAAGATATTTTGATGAATTTTGATATTTGATCATATTTTAAGGACAGTAATATTATTTTAAAAAATTGTAAAAGTGGGCGTGGAAGAAGGGCGGTTTTCGAAAATTGTCTCCTTCACCCTAAATTCAAATGGGACTGGAACGAAATTTGGCACTTGTGCTTCCTTTGAAGCCTTAAACATCCTTCCAAAAAATTTCTTTGATCGGTCCATTTTTAAGGGTACCTCCAGTACTAGGGTATGTCACCAAAAACACAAAACTGCCTTAAAATCGGACTTTTTCGAAATATTTTAATGAAACTTAAAATTTGAGCGTATATTTAAGCCTCCGATTATAGTTCAACAAAAATTGGAAAAGTGGGTGTGACAAAGGGGCATTTTTCATAAAGAAATTTATCAAAAGTCGGAATATGGGGCCCCTTATGGTCTTAAACACCTCTTAATATTAAAAATTATTTGAACATGTGTGTATGTGTCGGGTATTCTATTGTCAGGCTCGCCTGACTATAACACCCTTACTTGTTATATTTTTTAGAACAATTTATTAGCTTTCAAAAAATGTATAAATCACATCCCACTCGGTCCGACTCTTTAAAATATGCGGTTTCAAACACTGGTCTAAATCATATTTTTAGTGCTGAATGAACCTTAAGTAAAAGTATGAGTATTTAAATGGTTTTCAACTCTGTTAGAACTCATAGTATAATTTTTATTTACTTATATCCAAGACCTCTACTCACTAGGCTCTGTAAAGCTGCGATTACACAATATTAATTCATAGTTTTCATAAGCTTATAGAGTTTTGTTTGACTTTGCAATGAAATCGAAAAAAAACCAAATTTTTGACATAAAATAGGGCTTCTTTGTGGAAAATAAGAAACATAAAGTTGGTTGCCCTACTTATTTGCGTTCACTTTTAAATATATTCTCATAAACTGTATTTTATATTTTTTCAAGTGCAACCGATATATGTACATATTTCATACCTGTTGTGGTTGCTAGGGTGTTTCGAAAAACAAAAAATATTTTCCCATTAGAAAATGAAAATGCAACTGACCTTTAGCTCGATATTAAGGAACATACGAACAAAAAATATTTTTATATGTTTTTAATGTTGTTGGTTGACCCTCTGTTTCAATTTTGTGTTGATTTTCCTTGTTAATCGGGCTTTAGGTCAATATAATAAAACTAAAATTTCGTTTTATTTTTGTGTTATATATAATATATTTATTTAATATATAACGTCATTATCGATATTTCGGCTTTCATTGAAAGCCATCTTCAGGATTCTGAAACGGTTTAAAAAATTTTTTAAATTTAAAAACGTTTCAAATTTAACAACGCAAAAACAGTCACGATTCTAATTCTCTAACACCCTTATGTTTTTACACAAACGACAAGACTCTTACTTAAACTTGCACAAACTATATCTCAGACAAAACTATTACAGTCAATGTTATTAAATGATTAAATATCACAGCACTCATTATCACCTTCTTTTCTATAAAAATTAGACTATTAAAAATTAAGAAATTAAAAAATTAAAAATTAAAAAATTAAAAATTAAAAAATTAAAAATTAAAAATTGACAATAAAATTAGTTTTAATTTTTCTCTCTGCATCCTACATAAACATATGTTGTTATTCTTGTAGTCGGCGCTTCACTGATTTCTTGCTATTAGTTCTCTGTATACCTGTGCGGAATACAATAGCGCGCAAATGTTGACATTGGCCTTGATAAGAAATACAAAATTTAGAAGAAATAAATTTTCCCAACTTTTTCTTATTTGTATTGTATTCCGAAATAAAATATTTTTTATTTTTCGAACAACCCTAATGGTTTCATATACATATACAAAATTTGTTTCTTTTCTTTCTTATATTCTTTTCTTACATTTTTAATGTTTATGTTGCAAAATTTCTAGAGTAAGCACAAATGAAGACTTAATCTTGTATCTGCTGATTTCATCACATCCTGGTATGACACAAAATAGAAATATGAGGCAGAGGCAGATTCATTTCTTGAAAATTATCTCGAACCCAGTTAAATCAAATTTTATGAAATTTCGTTGTATGCTTTCAATAGCATACAAGGAATAACATTTATTTAGCAAAAAGCATCACAATAACAAACAAATATGGCATCTTTTAGGGGCAAACATGCTCTAACAAAAAATATTTTCAGCTAACAAGTATACAATATTTTTGAATAAAAAAAACAGTTTTGAAAAGACAAAAGTACAGATAATAATTAAAAATATTTTGCTTTGGAGTTTTATTAAATTTATTATATTTTTACAATCATTTGAAAAAGGTGAAATTTCACAATTTAAACGTGATTTGTGACAAAATTATGACATTGAGATTAAATTGATTTCAAATTCGGAATCAGCGACCTCAAATTAACTAAAATGCCAAATTTCATTAACTTTGGATTACTCCTTCTATTTTTGTCCCACTTTTGTATGGAGATAAAGCACTCTCCGCGGAGGTCCGAAACATGCGTTTCGTTTCGTGAAACACGAATGCGAAACTACTCGTTAAGACGTAGTCATACGTGTTTCGTTTTCCTCTTCTTCTTATTTGTTTTTCAAAATGTTTTGAAATAGTCTTTCTTGCCCACTTTGAAAGTGGAAAAGAAACGTGAGTAAATGTCAAAATATGAATGAATTAAGATCGCATGTATTTTTCTTTTGCTCTTTACTTCTTTTCCCGATAACAATCGATTAAATAAGGGATGATTTCGCTACCTGTTTCGATCTGAAACACGTAGTTTCGAAGTGTTTCGGAATTCAAAATTTGTATGGCGAAATAAGTGTTTGGTTCTTGTTTCGGCTCCGAAACACGAATGAGAGCTGAAATACGTTGCGTCTGAACAAGCCTTTAGATTTCTTCGCGAAATTTAGTATGTATTCCTGACAGATTTTCCTCAGTCATACATTGTAAGTCAAGCAGGCATGGCTCCCCAAAGAAACTAAGTATTGATATTGCAAGAGCCGGACAGTGACATAGTACGTATTCCACAGTTTCCTCTGCCCCCGGTTCCAGACACTTCTTTTGTATACGTTCCATAGTATTTTCGTATATCTGCACGTTGTGGTTTTGATCAGTAGAATTATTTGATTTTGAAGGATTGCATTTCGAAAAAGTAGTAATCTTTTCATGAGACCTGTTCAAATCAAGATCTGTTCAAAATGAATATTCTCTTCGAAATCGTTTAGGATCGCTCTAAAGCATGTTTATTAATTTCCTAGTTTTTTTTTTTTTTTTTTTGGCTATTGTCGTTCCTGCTGCGAAACTGAAGTGAAATTCATTTTTATTTGTCGCAAATAATCGCTGAAATCACGTCTTCGTCTTCAATCCTTTCAACAATAAAACAATGAAGCACACGAAAACACAATTTCGCTCTCTGCAGCAAATGAAATGCTCGCACACGCTTCTCTTCCAAATTGACAGACCAGATAAAAACTGTTGTTTACATCTCTCTATTCCCAGAAGATACCGAAAAAAGTGGGGAAATCGCCACAAAAAATGTCACCACAAACGGTGTAAATCAAAAAATAATTGCAACAGATAACAACATCAATAACAATAAAGAGTGAACATCTAAGGGAAGAGATAAAAACAGAGTATGAACGGCATTCAATTTTTGTTGGTTTTTGTTTTTTCAATTTTGTGTTCTTCAGCTGAAAATCCTTTTGCCAATCCGTTGAGCACATCGGGGAAAGGCTGTACGAATCGTCCTTTTGGGAGCACAATTACAGAGAGAAAAAACTATTTAAGGTTTGAAAATGAGGAGGTAATTTATTTCGAAAGACTATGCGAATGCGTAAAAATAGTATTTCGAAAGGGATAACAAAAATCAAACAACAAGACGACAAAAGGAACAAGGAAAAAGGTAACCTACAAATTCTAATGGCAATTTTGAGCACATGTGGTGCTCTAATGTTTATGAAAATTTCCTCACGTCGCAAGATAAAGTGTGCGTGATTTTTGGCTCAAAGTATTCCAGGCTTTTCGAATTTTCGTTTTTTTTTTCACCAAGGACTTCATGGCAAGATTAATTCCATTAATTTCGAAAGGCAAATGTAAGAATTGTGTAAATATGATTGAATCGGTACAAAGTAATCGGTACGACAAATATCAATATCTATGGTAATATGGAAGAGTAGCTTAACCTTGGATGGTTATTTTTCGTCGAATCGACGAAGCACTTTAATTTTTTCTCGCATAAGGAGAGAAAACAGTGGTCTTAATATCATATTTTTTCCGAGAATAAATATTTTTTTTATAATTTTTTATTTTTGTTTTCTAATTGTCAATAAATAACTTCGCTAAATTCGGTCTTTGCATATTTTTTGCTCAAAAGGTTTTTGCCTCGCAAGCTTTTGAAAATGACGTTCGTCGATTCGACGAAATATAGCCAAAACGTAATAAAACAAGTAAAGAAGTTTACATCGGCTAAGCCGATTGCACACATACCTTTTCCTCAGCCTGAAATATGTTAAAACATTACCTTAACAAAAATTCCTGCCGTTCCTAGCTTGGATATCTTTTTATACCTTCTAAGACTCGAGATTATTATTAAGCATTTCGCGAATGGTGATCATGGTCAAGTTTTAACCGTTAGAGGACATTTTGTCTAGCTGCGAAATACTCAATTCAAAATAGTGAAAATAAAATTTTTGCGAATTTCGCGAATGGTGGTCATGGTCAAATTTTAACCGTTAGAGGACATTTTGTCTACACTGAAAGAAATATCGGCAGTAATATTGAATAAAAATTTTCGTAAATATTTGAATACGATTTTTAGTCAATATAACGAATTTTCTTCATGCTGACGAAAATATTTGTTATATTGCAGAAATTTTGTGAATGGAACGAAAAAAAATTCTTCAATATGAGTTAAATAGTTTAATCAATATAACAAAATTTCTTCATAGGTACGAAAACATTTCTTCATACTGAAGAAATTTTCTTACATATGACAAAAGCTTTCGTAGGACATTTTAAAATTAGAATTTTCGTATAAATGAAGAAATTTCTTCAATATGACGTAATTTGTTTGTTGATATGAAGAAATTTGGTTAATATAACAAAACGTATTCGTGAATATAAAGAAATTAATTTCGTAAATATGAAGAAATTTTTTTAATATGACGAAGAAATTGTCTTAAAATTAATTTATATCTTAAATATAACGAATTTATTTCGTATAAATAAAGAAATTTCTTCAATATAACGAAGCAGGGTTGCGTATTTCAATAAATTTCTTCATATTGAAGAAAATCTTTCGTAATATTGAAGAAATTTATTCAGTATCAATAATTATTTTTGTAGATATGAAGAAATTTCTTCAATATAACGAAGCAGGATAATATACTTGAAGAAATTTGACTAAAATAATTTCGCAGATATGAAGATATTTCTTCAATATAACGAAATTTTTTTCCTGATTTGAATTTCTTCATATTGAATATCGTCTTTATTCATATTGATTGCTTTTTTTAGTTAGCTCTATTTTTACTGCCGTTTCTTCAATAACGCAGCCCATTTCTTCAATATTACCTACGGATTTTTTTCGGTGTAGCTGCGAAATACTCAATTCAAAATAGTGAAAATAAATTTTTTGCGAATTTCGCGAATGGTGGTCTTGATCAAATTTTAACCCTTAGAGGACATTTTGTTTAGCTACGAAATACTCAATTAAAAATAGTGAAAATCAGGTTTTCGCGAATTTCGCGGATGGTGGTCTTGATCAAATTTTAACCCTTAGAGGACATTTTGTTTAACTGCGAAATACTCAATTCAAAATAGTGAAAATCAATTTTTGCGAATTTCAAGAATGGTGGTCATGGTCAAATTTTAACCCTTAGCGGTCATTTCGTTTAGCTGCGAAATACTCAATTCAAAATAGTGAAAATCAAATTTTCGCGAATTTCGCGGATGGTGGTCTTGATCAAATTTTAACCCTTAGAGGACATTTTGTTTAGCTGCGAAATACTCAATTCAAAATAGTGAAAATCAATTTTTGCGAATTTCGCGAAATGTGGTCATGGTCAAAATTTATCCATAATGGACGACTTTATTTGGCGGCAAAATACACAATCAGAAGAAGCAAAAAAATAATTTTTGTATTCAGATATGAGAATAAGAGAAAGAGTGTTTTTTTCTATTGTGTAGGATGATGACCATAGTTATAGCGATGTCGCAATTTTTTTTCAGCGAAAGCTTAAGTCTAGATAGTAGCTATACACTCACCAAATTTCAATAAGCTGGGATGTATAGTAAAAAAGTTATCCAGGAAAAACGTTAAAAATCGTTATTTTTGAAACTTCTGAACCACTTCCCACGACCCAAGAAGGGACTACGAAAAAAATTTGTATGCAGTTTTTCGGACATTTACCTGGTTGAAGTCCATGCCAAATTTCAATATGATATCTTTCATGGCTTAGGAGTAAATTACGAAAAACTAAAGTGTGACCGACAGACAGACAGACAGACAGACAGACAGACAGACAGACAGACAGACAGACAGACAGACATGGCTAGATTGATTCCTCTTGTCACCCTGATCAAGAATATATATATATGTCTATATCTACCGCGACTCCTTTGGTATGTTACATACACCGTGCCAAACTTAATATACCCTTTCCTTCGGAAAAGGTATAAAAACCTATAACCATCCAGGGTTAAGTCGAAAAATATTATCTTGAGATATACCTACGCATTTGTTCGTATTTTTTTACACTTCATTTCTGTAAAAAAATTTTAGATCGTCACCATGGTATAAAATTTTTAAAAGAAAACAATGACAATTTGCGATTTACTTACACTTAAGGTGCTTCCCCACTTGGCAAGTAAAGCGCTTTTAACAAGTATTTTGCTTTCGCTTGCCAAGCGTGGTTGATCAAAAAGCATTTTCAGCAAGCAAAATTGTTCTTGATAGAAAGTTTTAGAGCAAGAATATTTACTTCTTCAGGAAGTAGAAGCGCTTTACTTGCTATGTGGGGAAGCATATCTTAAATGACTTAATCGCTTTTTTTGAAGAGATAACTGTGTAAGACACATTTTTCGAAGCAAAAACTTGAACGGCTTATGTCTTAAGTGATTTTTAAAAATTGATAGATGAAAGTTCAGAAAATCTAAATGTAAGAAAATGAAGTGCAAATAATTATAATGTTCTTTCAAATGCAAAAGTTTTTCAAAAAGCTTAAACTAAAAATTAAATGCAAATAAAAACGTATCTACAAAATCATGATAGTCATAGGTATAACAGCGGATTGAGCACAGATCAGCGCCCTAAAATCCTTATAGCTCCTAAGCCATTTACTCCATTCTCGTTTATGTCGACAGTAGCTACTCTTCCATATGACCACAGATACGCATCCAAAGGTAGTTAGATGAAATTTCAATATTGAGCAGTTTAAAAATTTTCAGCAAATTTATTTTCAAAGCTTTCATACGAAGGCATGGATACCGTCCAAACTGCTGCCTTGTCGATTGAGCTCACCTTGCTTATTCCTGCACATCCGTCACTAAATATATCTCTTTGGGGTAAAATGTCTAGCTTTAGGTTGAAGTATCTAAAATCGTTTCGAGGACGTGTCCCGTTTATTAATAAGCTCATGAGTGGTTATCTTCAAGTCATTCAAAGGAATGGTTGGCGCTTTAAAAAAATAAAAAATAAATGTCCCATTCTTCTCCATGATGACGCATAATCCCGAGAATGACGTATTTTGTCTTTATTATCTTATTATAATGGAAGGAAATAAAGGCCCTTGAGGTGTATGTAAGGCACATAACTTCAGTCATTTGAAGGATAATTCAAACATTTCAAGCTTAGAGAGATGTCAAGGGCATACAACAGAAGCTGACATGTCGTACTTGTTAGTACCTATGATCCTTAAATACCCGGAAAAAAAAATATTAGAAAATTGTAGAATAACCTTGGGAAAGAAACGAAAATGTCTAATTTTAGGATCAGCTTTCTTAAAAGATTTGTTATTGAATTTAATTTTTTATTGAAAAATCTTTCTTATATCCACTTGAACGTAGCTTTTTGAAAGACCTTTTCGGTACACTCGAAAAAATAAAAGAAAAATCAAAGCCTTTCTGGAATCAGGATCGAAGCGTCTTTAAAAAGGGAAGAATTCATCTTAAACCTCCCTGCAAGAAAGTACACCAAAAATGCATCCCTCGGATTCAATTTTGATCTTTTCAATTTTCATTCAACTTATCTCGGTTCTTAAAAATCCTTTCCATTGATTCGTCGTCTGCGTCTTTTAGCGTTTGATTTTTTCTTTTCATTTCGCTTTCTTTTCTTAATTTTCTTTCGCTTTCGGGAGTTTGGAGCTTTGGAGCTCGAAAAACCAACGATGCCATAAAGTGAAGCCGATAAGAACGCCATTTTCCGTTCCTCTCTTCGTAACATCTTTTTTTATACCCGAAACGGTTCGAGGATAAATTGCGTTTGTACGATTGTGTGTAACATCCAGAACAACTCCACTCCTGTCTGTTTGTCTTTCTGTTTGTCTGTCTGTCTCTCAGTCTGTCTGTATACAGTTTTCTTATCGAAGAAGTTGTGCTATCTTGTCAAAATTCGCTTTGCTTATTGGCAGTGACATGAAGAATTCGAGAATAAACCCGATCGGACCGTTTTTAAGGATACGTCCAGTTGTTTTGTTACATTTGCTGTTATGAAAGTCATACAAGCTGCTCGAAAATTGATGAAATTTTAAATTTTAGCTAACATTTAAGTCTCTGATTAAATTTTTAAAAATTGTAAAAATGGGCGTGGCAAAAGCGCGGCTTTCATAAAGTAATTGCAAGAAAGTCGACATAAAGGGCTCCTTATTGTCGTGAAAATCTCAAGATTATATATATTTTGTCTTTATGGTTGTGGTCTTTGGGCATGTTTTAAACTATATACCAGCATATTTTCATATATACATACATATCCTTGCCGGTTTTTAAAATTTTTCCTTTCGAGAAAACGTTTTCATTTGAAAGAGAAATACGTAAGGGTCTTATAGTCAGACGAGGCTGACTATGCAATACCCGGCACAGACATGAATGTTCAAACATTTTTAAAAAAAAGGCCCCAAGACCACTACCATTAAACAAAATATATTCTGGAGATTTTTAAGTCCTTTGAGGGCCTCGAATTCCACTTTTGGTTAAATTTATTTATGAAAACCGCCCTCTTGCCACGCCCGCATTTCCAACTTCGGGATATTTTATCGGAGGTTTGATTTACAGCTTAAATTGCATTGAAGTATTTCGAGAAAACACGATTTTGGGACAGCTTTGGGATTTTTTTGACAGACCCTAATAACATACTGGAGGTACCCTTAAAAATGGTCCGATCGGGATCATTCTCGAACTTGTTCTCACTCATGTCTCCTGGAACACGCATACTATTTCGTCCAGATAGCTCAACTCCTCCGATAAGAAAACTGTTACGGACAGACAGACAGACAGACAGACAGACACACAGACAGTCAGACAGACAGAAAGACAGACAGACAGAAAGACAGACAGCCAGACAGACAGACAGGCAGAGAGACAGATAGACGGCTAAATCGATACTCCTGGTGACGCTGATGAATTCCATATACATATGTTCATTTTGTATGGTACATCTCGACTGGTTCTGAGTGTTACACACGTACGAACAAACGCAATATACCCTCGTCACAGAGTTTGTTGGGTATAAAAAAAGGTTCTTTCACATTCGAACCTCGAATTCGGTGTTTACTGTTATTGGTGTTGTTATCTGCTGCAATTATTTTTTTTTTGATTTACACCTTTTTCTTTTTTTTTGTCTTATTTTTTTTTTTTTTTTTTTGTGTGGTGACACTTTCGTGGCAGTTGAACTGATTTTGCGGTTTCGAAAGGATTGTTTACAATCGCAGCTGAGTGAATTTCTTTTCTGAAAAATTCAAAGCGCTTCAAAGCACTCGCTAGAAAGTGACTTAGGCGGGTGTAATTTTAATGATGAATCTTCGAGTTTATCGCTTTCGAGGCCATTCGATATGATTGGCATTAAATTTGTTCGCATTCGTAATCTCTATGGCGAAGTTCATTAAATGAATCAACGGAAGTGGTATACAAATAAGCCATGGACTTATCCCTTTTGATACGTTTGATGCGCTGTGGAAATCAAATTGCTCATTAAGAGCTCGCTAGCTCGCTCGCCTTGCGACCGGCTACATTAGCGCTATGTAAATTGCGTTTTCCGTTCAAAAAAGTTCAATGACAATGGCGTCGGGGGGTTGAAAAGTTTTAAGTCTACGGATCACGTAAGCAATTAACTTTGCCGAAAGGTATCTGGCGAACCCGTCGCTGATTTCATGATTAAGTCACTCTGAGCGGACTGGAAACAAAGCAAATTACTTTGAAAAGCTTGGGGCCTCAAAGCCGAAGCTATTGCATTGATATAGCGCGAGAGTGGCAAAGAGAGAGAGAGAGAGAGAGAGAGAGAGAGAGAGAGAGAGAGAAAGAAGAAGAACAATTTATAAATTTGGTTTTCCTGAATTTTATATGAAATGCGCCTAAGAGAAACAGAGTTGCAAAATTCGCGGAATCTCTCCCGCATTAAGGGTAATTTCTGGTCCTTAGGGGCGAATTACCAGAGAATATATTTGGGAGAATCACAAAGGGGGTCAAGTTTTTGTTTTCTAGAAGCTTTCACGATCAAATTTAAAGGAATCTGAGGCCACATTTCGAGGAATCCTACCGAAAAAAAATAAAAAAAAAGAAACACTGGCCAGTGAAAAAACTCAATGTATTTCTAAATTTAAATTAATTGTGTTTTTTTTTTTTTCTTTTTCGTACCCTCCAAAGCATTCCATCCCTCGGACGTAATTTTTGTCAATTCATTGACATAATCCTGTTTACAGCTTAGAGCTCATCGTACTCTTTTTAATACCCATGCGAGCGTGTGTACGTATGTATGTATGTATGTGTGTAGTTATGGCATTTACTTGTACGTATGCAAGCTTATAGCCGCATGAGTGTATCGTGAGTCACAATGGTAAATATAAATTCGCTGGCAATGAGAATGCAAAGCGCAGCAAGGCAAAGCGTGGTGTGGCGCTGGGCGGCGGAACAGCGAGTCATTGCACCAGTAAAATGCACTTTCGTCAGGGGTCGCGAAATCGAGAATCCGCAAATCCAAACGAACGTTCAGACGAGCGGAGCAAGCAAACTCTCGATTCAGAACAATTTTTTCGATTATTTTATTGTTTTTGCGTAATTGCGTGTGGAGTTTACAGGGTGTGAAAAAGTGTTTTGTTCATAGTTTATTCCTCAAACTCTCCCACCTTCTCCTTTACTCTCCTTCAGAGTATCTCTCTCTCTTTCTATCTATCATTCTCTCTGTTTCTCTCTGGCCTTCTATTGCGCTCTTTGTGATGATGTTTATCGAGCTTCGAACGATGTATCTAGGACTTTGATCCAGGATCTGCAGTCATGGAAGCTGCATTGATTTAATTGACTTATTTGTGCAGTTAAAATGGGACGGAATTTGTGTTTGTGAACTTAATTTGAAAGCTTTGACCGTCGATTTATTTAATTTTTTTTTCTTATTTAAATTCAATAGAAAACTTTTTTTGGCGAAAATCTTTGAAGCGATTTCGATGCTGAGTGTGAAAAATTTTAATTTGTTTAAAGATTAAAGAGCTTGAAGGCTTGGAACTGTTCGGCTCGATTTTCTCGCATAAAAAAAAAAAAAAATTCAGCTAACACAAACCAAAGTATGAAGCTTTCGGCTTTGTTCGCAATTAAGAGGATTTTGGTGCTACTGATGATCAACAGTGACGGTCCAAGCGACAGTTCGCTTGTCGTTGGGCCGATATCATTTGCTACCGGCAAGTATGGAGGTTCGAATAACCAGATTTACTTAAATTAATGTATCTCTAAGGATTATGTCCGTAGGAAAGAAACCACCGCTTTGGCCGTATATATGTAGCTTAAAGTTCATTAAATTTTTTGGAAATAATGGACTTCTTTTCTCTGTTATTCCAAGGCGAAGAAAAAAAAAAAAACTGCGGGTGCCATTAATGAAATTTTAAATGACACTTTCCGGGGCCAAATGACCGGCAGATTGTGAAATAGCTATTCCGTCGAGTTGAAGGACAAGACACAATGAGAATTAGTTATGGCACTTAAAATCGTCGAATCGTTGTATTGCCGACCAGTCGACATCGAATGCGTTCGATGAAGTGCCGTTTCAATGATTTTTTTTCCCACACACACGAAATTTTCCAATCGAAATTCGCTCACGTTTAATGTGTCAAAATCATCGAATAAATGCTACTTAAATTTTAAATGATATATGATTGCGCTTTTATGACCAAAGGCTACCATAATCCGTTGAGCTCATCAGCGCCGCGAATGAGTCGAGTCAGTGCACCAGCGAAATGCATTTTCGCAAGCCCCCAAACCTACGTCGAACCCTAACCGAAACCCAAAAACCGAAAAAGTAAATAAAATGCAATGAAGATTTTTTTTTTGTTTTGGTTTTTTTTTTGTTTTCCCATATTTCTCTGAGGACTTTATTGTTTTTGTGTAATTGTGTGCGAAGTGCGAGTGAGCAAGGAAAGAGTGCGGAAGGCTGGATGCAGGGTGCCAGTTCCCGTGTGCATTTAGGGAACAGTGCAATGAGTTTGAGCGTGTACCTGCCTTGTTAAGTGCGTGCCATTGTTATGAAGCGCAACCCTGCTGATTACATTTGGTAACATTTCGAATGGTAATTCAATCTCAGCTCTTGTCATTGAGGGTAAATGGTTTGCTGGTTCGGTGTACTAGCTGCAAGGGTCGCCACTGCCCCCTGCCATCAGCCCTCAGCGCTGTGCCTTCTGCGTTGTGCCGTCTGTCGCCTGCATTTCAACCACCGCAGCACAGTGCATCGATTGCAGTCGCTTTTCGCATTCCCGATCGCATTCGCATTTGAAACTATTGTGCATTTGCCACACAGTTGTGCGCCGCAATTGTTTGTACACATTTTAAGTGAGCTCGGATTTAGCCAGATAGATGGCTAGCCTTCCTCTCTCATTGTCTCTTACGTGTATGATTTGATTTTTTCCATTTCCATTCTACACTGGACGCAGCGCTCGGTACTCCGCTCATTTTTAATTGGGTTTGTTTTTAATGATGTTTACGGTCGCAACGAATCTAATATTTAATCCGAAACAAATGAATAAATTCATGCCTCAAATGCTTTGGATCATTATAATCATAGTGCTACTGAATACGCCGCTGAGTTAAAGGCTCGAAAATGATTAATTGTGGAATGCGCTGAATAGGGAGCATCGCTCTTTCCGACATCAAAAGACAATGCCGTGCCTCAGAATGCAGGATTAATGCAATTCTCAAATGAATCTTTGAAATCGATGAATATGTATTTGAATTTGTATTTTAATGTGAAAATAGAACCGCTTTCTCTTATTGTGGACCTGAAGTGAAGATGAGAAGATGAAAATGACGTTAAAGTGTAGTTGAGTGTGACTGCTTTCTTCCGGTTAATAATTGTTTCTTAATGTTTTTCACATATCCTTTCACCACTTGAAATTCGAAGGATCGTTAGAGAGGAAATTGCTTTGAATTCTTTTTAATTTTTTATTTTCGTTTCTTATTTAAGATAGGAAATATTTCTCCTCTGAATTTTAAATAAAATAAAAAGAACTTTGAAATGCTGCTCAAATGGAGCTAAAAATAACCGCAAACAGAATATTATGGAATATAGCTACTTATGTCCAAAAATAAGGTTTAAATTAATAGAAATTTGCTGAAAAATAGCGGGAAATAGCTATAATGTTGCAGCAAATCTGCTCGTGATGCTGGCCTGTCAGCTCCTCGACAACGACTGCGGGAAGTAACTGCGGCCACTTGACAGCCGAGCCGTTGGAAACGAAAAAAATCTTCTGGAAATCCCGAGCCTCTGGACTAGATTGCATCCGATATGAGATTATTTTGAAAGGAAAAAAAAAACTTGTTGTTGCTGTTCTTGAAACAAGAGAATAAAGCGAGACTTTAACACAAACTTTGATCACTCATTACAGGATAATAATTCAGATGTAGACAAAAAAGGCTTTGAAGCTGCTAGGAATAGGACCAAAAGAACGAGCAGCGGACTGACCATCTGTGGGACTAATTGATAAGGTTACCGAAGGTAGAAGGAAGTGAAGAATGACATCGAGAAATGGATCCTGGTCTCGGCCAGGATGGCAGAGGTTAAGGAAAAGAATAAAGAGAAGTCGGAGGAGGCTTTGCATAGCAAAGCGGATCACTGACTCAGATTGCCTTTTCCCTTTCAAATTGATTCGTATCAGGCATTGGAGGAAGTAAGGGACAATCGACTAAGTGTGCAAGGGAATCGCGATGGGAGACAGCATTATAAAATTTATTGAAATTTCAAAAAATATTATTTATGTTATTTTTAATGTGAACTCTCATTCATTTTTTTCATAATTTTCCAAAAGCATTGGTTTTCATCCTGAATCTCCGCTGCCTGAACCATTAGGCGATTCCAAATTAATCTAAGAGGAAAACGAGAAGTGAAGAACCAGTTGCATGGGCATCCATTAACAACTTATGCGTAAGTTGCGTTAGACGGAAGTTAACTTCAAAGATTTTTTCCGTAGCTTAGAGAAGCCAATTTCCGATTTCGCACCCTTCACCCTCTCGATCAAAAATCTATTTGGAGCTTAAGCCAACATAAGCAGTTATTCCTTATTCGTCCAACAGCATAAGCCAATATAAAAGAGCGTTTTTTTTCCAATCAAAAGACAAATACCTACAGTAGAAATCGATTATGGCGACATATGAAGCTAACAGAATCTTCTCGGTTATAAGATCGAAATTGTAAAATCGTTCTTCCGTTCTATTAATTTAGTTCATCCAGAGGGAATTGATTGCAGCATAATCGCTCGAAACGGCATGATTGGATTTAGAGAAAAATGGAGATTTTTTAAATTTCTATACAATGAGGAAAGAGCCAGGCATCTCTAATTAGAGGGTTTTTATTTAGAATCAATCGTAAGCAGTACGGGTCATTCATATAAATAACTTCGATCTAATGCCTGAAGCTCTTGTCTTTGATCCAACAACGGACTTGTTTTACTTATGATGAATTATGTCCGAACGTAGGAAATTAGAAAACAAAATCTTAAGGCGATTTTATTTGTGAGTGAGATTTTGTGTACATCCCATGAATCGTCCAAAAAAGGTTTTTTCATTCGTTTTAGAACACACCCGTAATTATCAGCCATGGGGGTGTGGGAGTCTTTTATTCGCAATCTTGCCTATTGAAATTACCTCCCCACCTTTTAAGTTTATATATTCAAATACTTCTACAGTCAGCCACTCTATTTCGAATTGGTTTATTTTAATTTTTTTTATTTTTTATTATTTTTGTCTGTCCTTCAATAATGTGTTTTTTCTCGCTTTATTAGAATTCATTGAATTGTTTATCGCAAAAAGCCAAGAAATGAAAAAAAAAAATAATTCCCTTAACTTCTTAAAGTGACGCTTAAAGCGATAATCGGTTATGGTGATTTCAATGTTCGGGTCGATTCATTGTCTCTCTAGCCACGATTTCTACTGTATTGTCAGCATTGTGACCAGTATTTTTTGGCAGAAAACAGCTATAAAGGAATAATACAGCCCGCTATAAATATCGTAATGTAGTCGAGTGTGACCAACGCTAGCGGTTTGGCCGACACGAGAAAACACGAAGAAAATAGCTAACGGAAAAAATCAGTTTTCTTCGGAATTTCGTGCGATTCGGGTGTGAAGTTTGCGTCGTCGCGTCAATCTCAGGAACTGGAAAGGATTTCAATTGGTCTCAAATATTCGACGTCGTCATTGCGTTCGTCGTACGTTCGTCGCGCATACATTTGTTCGGATAATTTTGTTAAATCGAAAAAAAAAAAATTCAAAATAAAAAAATTATATTTTGTGTCATGAAAAAAAAAGAATAAAATTAACGGTGGAAATTCGTAGCTTCCTTTCTTAGAAGCGATTAACAAATTTCTCATCTAACGCCCCTTTGAAAGGTTGAAAGGATAAAAGCGTCTTTTGCCGGAAGTAATCTCCAAATATCCGCTTCTGGGCGACACGTAAGGACTTAAGAAAGAAAAGTTGAAGAAAAAAATAATGGAAAAAATTAAAAAAATACATAAACGAATCAAAGAATAACAAAAACAATAGCAAAATAGTCAGAAAGCAGGAATCATTGTTGCCGCGTTCTTTTGACTATCGTACGACCATTAAGCGTCTTTCTGTGAAGCAAGAAGCTTCAAAAGCCGGCTAAACAAAGGTAGCTCTACTCGTAGGACCTTAAAATCAGCAATTCGATTCGAATCGCGGTGTTGATTACTACAAATCAACTTTCAGAACGTTGGAGACCACAACAACTGCAGACTTGTCACAAACAAAATCGCCTTAATGTATGCAAGCTTTGTTTTGGCGTATTTACGATATTAATCGTTCGTGTTTAACCCTTTAAGCCATTCAATGTTTTTGTTCGATCGCGCTATTGTTCTGAGAAGAGCATTGACACTTTGATTAAAACTTAATATAACTTCAAGCATATTCGAATGAGATTAAATGGCATTAAACGCACATTCGCAGCCGAAACTCATTTAATCGGGCGGTTTTAAAGCAATTGAAAATAAAGCGAAGCACTTGGCGAGGCGTTGATTTTTGAGTTGACGCTGAATTTGGCTTTGCCCTTGTTGCTGTTGTCGTTGTTGTTGTCCTCCTCGTTGTCATTGCTTTTTTCATACGTGTTGATTGCGGTTGTTGATGCAATAAAGCCCCATAGAGAGAAGGCTTCAGAGGGTGAAAGCCAGAGATAGAGGACAGAGGAAAGAATCCAGGCTCAGGAACAAGACCAGTAACAGGGAAAGGGATTGAAACGGGGACAAGGACAAGGACAAGAACAGAGAGCATCAGAGTGCGGAATTGCCCGAAAATCGAAAAATCGAACAATTTCCGCGTATATTCGATATCCGCTTTGATTGCATATTTTTCAAAAGGACTGTGCTGTCGTATTGTTTTTGTTATTATTGTCGTTTATTATTGCTGCTGTGTAAATATAATTAAAAAAACGAGTGTTTTTTTGTTGTGTTTTTGTTCGGTTGTTGTTGTTTTCTGACGTGATTGTCAGCGCCATATGGAAGAAGGAAATTGAAATCGTCATTAATTGTAGTCGAACGCCGATAAACATACTATGAAAAATTGCATTCGGCATTGAATTAATGAATTAAGGCAATATTTCATGCGAGAAGTCAATTCGAAGATAAATAAAAACAAAAATTAAATAATAATAAATAAAAATCAAAATAAATCATTGCGAAATTGCAACGAGTTAAAATAAAAATCAATATCGAAACCTGGAAACGTCAACAATCGTCGCCGCCGATAGTGCCAAACTGAAGATTGCTTCGTTAACCAATTCGATTTCACTCTTCAAACAAAACAGCTATAATAAAACCACATAAATAAATAAAGGATCCGTGAAGAACTTTTTCAAAGGTAAGCACTTTAAATTGCTTATGTTTATTCGCTTAAGGATCAATAATCTTTGTGCGAACATTTCTGTCTTTCTGTTCTATTTATTTCGAAAAATTTTGAATCCTGTTTGGTCAACTCTATTTGTAATTCACTCAACATACTTTGCTGAAGACAAATAGAATTTCCATAACTGCATGAAGGACCCAAAAATTTGCAATAAATAAGTTAGGAAAAGACAATAAATTACAAAAGACTTAGATAATGACTGCTAATCGCCGAACTATCGAAGGGAACAAAATTTAGCATCCAATGATCGAAAACATATCAGTGCACCAAAAACAAAAAATTTGTGGAAACAGAACCTGGCAAATTTGGTATCGTTGTAAAGGAAACACTTTAAATAGAAGAGATCCAAAATATTTTGATAGAAAAAATATTTTTTTGGCTGCTACAGCTCTTCAAAGTAAGGGCTTTTTACCACATTTTTAGTGCAAAATTTTCGGTTTTTGAGTGATAAGTAAAAAGTTTTCTGGTAAATACATTTTCCAAATTATTGAATCAAATTTTTTTTTCGATTTTTTTATCATAATTAGATCAAAAAATCAATATTATTGAATCAAGCAAATAATTTGATTTTTTAGAGGGCTTCAAATATTGCATAAATGTTACTGATATACCTCAAAAGTCAAAAATTTAGAAGCAAATTAAAAAACACAAGTAAGGGTGTTATAGTCAGGCGAGCCTGACAATAGAATACCCGACACAGACACACATGTTCAAATAATTTGTAATATCAAGAGGTGTTAAAGGCCATAAGGGGCCCCATATACCGACTTCTGTTAAATTTCTTTATGAAAACCGCCCCTTTGAAACGCCCAATTTTCCAGTTTTTTTGAATTCTAATCGGGGGCTTAGATATACGCTCAAATCCTAAGCTTCATTGAAATATTTCGAAAAAGTCCGATTTTGGGGCAGTTTTGAGATTTTTGTGACAGACCCTAGTACTGGAGGTACCCATAAAAATGGACCTATCAAAGAAATGTTTGAAGAGGATATTTATGGCTACAAAGGAAGCATAAGTGCCAAATTTCCCATTTCAATCTCGGGTGTAGGAGGCAACTTTCGAAAAACGCCCTTTGGCCACGCCAAAATTTCTAATAAAGAAAATTTAATAACTTGTCCTTAACTATGTTGAACTATCGAATTTCATCCAAATATCTTGAAAAAATACGGTTTCAGAGGAGCTTTTGTGATTTTCATAACAGACTCTAGTACTAGAGGTACCCTTAAAAATGGTCCGATCGGGTTAATTCTCGGACTTATTCTTACTTATGTGCCTGTGAGCACGCATACCAATAGCTTAACTCCTTCGATAAGAAAACTGTACACAAGCAGACGGACAGACAGACGGACAAACAGACGGACAAACAGACGGACAGACAGACAGACGGACAGACAGACGGACATGGCTAAATCGAATCTCCTGGTGATTCTGATCATTTCTATATATATTTTGTATGGTCTATCTGTACTGGTTCTGGGTGTTACACACAACCACACAAACGCAATATACCCTCGACACAGAGTGTGTCGGGTATAAAAACACACCCAAAAATACCTCCTTAAATCTTTTATATTTTTCGAGAATCAATAATGAGCTTTCATTTTATTTATAAAATATTTAGATAATATTTTCAAATTTGGCCCAAAAGCGCATTTCAGCCCTGTATGAACGACAAACCGTGTGAGAGCGTTTGTATGATTTTCATTTAAATCATGATAAAAAAAAAACAAGAAGAATGCTCAAAGAGGAGATGTTATTTTCAGATTTATTGCTATAATCTTAAAACCATACTTATCCCACGCATTAAGTAAATATCGTTTACAACTTGCGCAATTCTGAACATTTTAAAAGTATTGATAGACATTTTATATATGTGAGACAGGGGTAGAAAAAATAATAAAATAAGAAAAAATTTTTTAAAAAATTAGTGTATTTTATGTGTAAATATTAATGCTTATTATTAGTATAAAAGAGCTCCGGTAAAAATTTAGAAGCAAAGCCAAAATCGAGCAATGAAGAAGGAATTACTTCTTCATCCATTCGGAACAATACGAAATCGAATTAAAATAAAATAAAATTCAGTTTGATCTTTAATTTGTAAACGAAAAAAATCCTCGATTTTCGATTTGGCAAACACTGTGTAGACTAGAAAATGAGAGGTCGGAGGTTCAAATCCCACAACAGGCGGAATTAGGAGCGATAAATAAAAATTTTAAAAACAATATTTGGAATTGCAAATATTAAATAAATCAATTCGAATATTTTTACACGGGATACCATTACTCCATTTATGCTGCTTCAAGATCTATGGTCGAAAGGAGTACTCTGTTTGATCTCCACTAGGAGCTCAAAAGTATTTCTCTCCTGTAAGAACATGCAATGCTAAATATGAGCACAAAATGTATGAAGCTCGGATATTTGTGGAGTAATACAAGGTTAATCTTTGGATGATCCTATTTTAACTGGGAAAATTCTTGTTTTTAATAAAAGTGCTTTTACAACCGAAGATTTTTGCGGTTTTTGGATAAATTCAGGTCCAAGAGATAAAACTATTGTATTATTTGCTTCTTTGGAAAAGGAAATTAGTGCGGACTTATTTGTCAAACAAACCTGAAAAAAAAATTAAAATTCATTTGTTTGAAGCTTAAAATCAATTGGATAGAGTGTAAAGCCTAAACGAGTATTTAAAAAATATTTTCTGAATGGTTAAAAAAAGAAGTGTTAGAATTTGATAATTCAGATGAAGTAAGTAAATGGTTCCTACATATTATATTAAGTATAAGAGTAGGTTTTAAAGGAATTTGAAAGGCCTCAAAAGGAGATCCCTACGTTAGCATACCGAACTAAAAAAAGGAAAGTAGCTGATATAGTGGCTGAATATAAATGTATATTAAATGTAACATCTTTTAGGGGCAACCACGCCCTTACAAAAATAATTGTCGGCTCAAAATTAAAACAAGTTTTAAACATAAAGCCACAGCTCTGAAATGAAAACGGTTCAAATATTCACAAAAAATATTATTTCTGATATGTTAATAAGTTTTCATATTTTTAAAAACATTCAAGAGAAAATTGACAAATTAAACGTGATTTTAGAAGATTAAAGTTATAATATCTACAGTAAATCTGATTTGATTTTCGGAATAAGCGACTAAAAGTTATCTAGAATGCCAAATTTCACGAAGATCGGACAACTCCTTCTATTTTTGTGTGGACTCAAAGCACTGTGCGCTGCAGCTAAGAACTCATTAATTTTAGTATACAAGTTTTCTCTCAATATTCATATGAATTAAAGTGGATCGATTTCCTAACCCCCTATTTCCCTAGCAGAATATTATTCAATGGCCCATACTTAGTAATTATGCCGAAGAAACCATAGGTCAGATGTGAATTTTAACCTTGCGCTTTTGGAAACAAAGGCTTTCCATGCTATATTCGACTTATTTTTTGTCGTTATTATTGGTGAAAACATCTCTAAAAGCAGAAAAACAATCACTTCAACATCTCTCACAACCGAAGCCATTGAAAAAATTTTAATTTCAATTAATGACTATTATAAAATGACCGATTAATGTCGATTGTTCAAGAAAAAATGTATATATTTTTATGCCTAAAATTATGCTAAGTATCGAGAATGGAAATTTCAATGAAAAAATTTTTTTGACTAGGTAGTACAGTGGGCTCTCGTTATAAGTCGTTTCTCGTTCTTAAAAAATCGACGTATAGCGAATCGACTTATAACGAATCAGTTTTCTTCATATGATTGTATGAAATAATTTCTAATTGGTTCCTCAAAGCTCAAAAATTGATACACAAATTTTATTAAAGTCAATAAAATGAAATTTCCCTACAACTGGTATCACTGCTCTAATGTTTGATTTCCAATTGTTCGTCGGATGCAGAACGGTTTACGCTGCGTCCACAACGCAATTGATTTGAGCTGCTTCCATATGCTTGCATTTGTTTGGCTCAATTGACGGAACGCACCTGACGCGTCATTGGAGATGGCACTTAGGGGCGCAAAAGACGAAAAAATTGTTCCCCCAAACTTTTAGACGTAATTGCGAATCATTTGCGACGTATAGCGAACCAGGGTGTTAATTGATACGTGACGTAAGTGCCAATCGACGTATAACGAGGCGACTTATAACGAGACCCAACTGTATTTAATTTGTTTCTGGAATAATTTTTAGCATGCTTTTAGGCATATTTAAGATGTTCTTTTTTTAAAAAAATGCAAGAAAACAATTTGGAGCTGACCTGTGGTTCGCTCTGCATTCCTTCTGAAAAAAAAATCGCAAAATCTTGTGTTGCTAGGAAATTTATCATTTATTTTTTGTCGAACAAAACGATCCACCTTAATATGCAAACTTTAAGGCTCAGTATTCATATTTGTAGTTGGCCTATTTTTAAGTTAATAAAGATCGGCAAACCCGCAACTAACTTTGCTGAGGACGTCTAGTAATTGCTGTACTTAAAGAAGAAATCAGTGAATATTAATGGGCATAATTTCAGGTGAAAAGTTTAACCATTTTATGTAACTAAATGCATGGCGAATTGCTTTGTTTCATCGCCTTAAAGTATGTTTGTATTTTCATTGAAAAAAGCCAATAAGTCGAGTAAAGCGGTTTATAGAAGACATAGGCAGGAGGAAATTGTTTTGAATGTTTCTTTATCCATTTACAGCTTTAGTAACATAATTGATCACGATTGAACCTTGGAAGGCGAAACGCTTCCTCGCTGTTGTAACCTTTGGAAAAAAAACTTATTTTCGAGGATTTTCTGATGGTGAAACCTCTTCCTATGTTGAAGCTCAAACGATGACTTTGGTTTTCTAGCATCAAATCTGCAAAAAAATAAAGAAGAAAGTACATTGCGCGTACTTGATGTGTACGAACTAAGAGACAAAATATTTCGTCTCTTTTGGAAAGGAAAATTCTTTCGCCATGGTCTTTCTACTCGTAAGCCTGCCCGCCGCAAATCCGCTTCCGTTTTTGTCTATTTCTTCATTTATACATTTGTACATTTCCTGCAGGAATTTAATTAAGCATCTCTTCACCCTGACGTCGTCCACTCCTCATTCCCATGACAGTGATTTTTTGTTATTTTTTTTTTTTTACTTGTGCTACTCAATTTCCTTTAAGTGATTGTTCAATCTCCGTTAACGTAGGCACATTTGAGAGTCGAAAACGCATCAAAGCAGACTACGCTTTCCGCATCCGTCCGTCATTCTCACGAAACCGTGTAAATGTCGTCGCAACGCCACAAACGCCAACAGCGTGCTCTGCCTGAACACGTGAACGAGTGAACGAGTTTACGAGTGACTCTTTGACTGACATACGGTCTTCTTAATTCATGGAAATGAATTGAAATGAGCGTGTAATTCATGTGCCATTAATATTTAAATACATACAAGCACACGACTGCGCTTTCATTCCTCCTCTGATCTCCTCCAGTCACCTATCTCGTCCTATCTACGATTACCCCTCGCCATTCGCCTTTCGCCTCTTCAGCGCTGTTCTCGGTTCTCATCCGCTTTTTTCGCTCGCACATTAGCATACTTTCCGGGTTTTCTTAATGAAACTGGTTTTTTTTTTTTGCTTTGCTTCATTCGTTTGAGAGGAACTTTGAAATAATTGTGCATAATTTTTATTCCTTTCATTAAACAGCTGACTCAATTCTCAATCCAGTGAGTCCTCAATTATCCTTGCAGTGGGGTGTGATCGATAATTTAATGAAACGCAAAAGAAAAATAAATTTATTAATTTTTTAAAGTAGAAATTCCAAAAATAATTTGGCTAAAGTCTCTATAGGGCGAGGCGCCTAATTGCACACATTAAATGTTTTTCTGTTTCACTTTCGATGAACGTCGAAGAACAACGACTATTTTTATTTGTTTATTTTTATTTGGTTTTTTTTTTTCTTTTTTTTTTTGCGTAAATGCAATTCGTTTAGTTGACCAAATATATGAAAGCTGAAAATTTTTTTCAATTACTCTTGACTTCTATATTGAAATACGCAAAACAAGCTTTAACGCCAAAATATATGCAATAAAAACCGGCGAATTGTGCATGGCATAGCCCAAGAGTGAGCCGAAAAGAATCGCATCTGGTGAAGAGACTGAAAGCAAAAAGGGAACAAATACGAAATAAGAAAAAAAAATCGAAAAAAAAACGATGGAAAAAAAAACCAAATGAAAATAAAAACGAAACGGAAACGAAAGAAAGAAAAGCATATCCTTTGAGAATAAAAATGAAAATGTTGTTTGCTAAATGTTCCATTTTATTATGAACTTTGTGAGTTCATCGAATCGTATGGCTGCCCTTTGGTTCCTCTGACGGCATGGCGAAGGCGATATTTTACACGTAAATAAGGCACAGTGAAGCGGAATTGCTTGCATCGACATCAGAATATAGGGTATAATTCGGGTTAACGGGATCGTGGCAGCCTTCGGGGCTAGACTCCCGGTGAAGAGAGTGTGTGCACGGAGAGTGTAGGAGAGAACAGAGAATTTTGAGACCGTTATGCGTTAATTTTCAGATATGCCAAAGACGGCTATCAATTTTTAGAAGCCCGTTCGATGGACATGGAACCTTGTTGGCCGCCCGATATTCAAGAGCTAATCGTTTCTTATCCTCCCGAGAACTCCCGAATGCCACAGTGATTCTGAGAGTTGAATATTTAAAATTTCCCAAATCTGTCAGTCGATCAAGACCGACATTAGCGTGCTGTCTTGTTCCGTTCGCTGCGACACTTTGCGCTATAGCTACGGAAACGATGTTGTTGTTGTTGCTTTTGTCAGTGGACGCGGAATTCGCATGAATGAATTGCAAAAAAGCAAATAAAAATAATGATGAAAACGAAAATGAAAATAAAAACAATAATAAAAATAATAATACTAACAATGTACTTAAAGAACAATGCCAGCAATAATAAGTAAAACGTACTACTTACGCAGTCACAATTTTTGTGAGAAGGATTCCCTTCCATTTTTTTTCGTGGCCTTTTTTTTGCGTTTGTATTTGTTGCACGTAGCACACTCTTTTGTGTTCTTCACACCTCGAAGTAACACTCAAAAAACCTGACGCCTTTTCACACATACAAAGGGTTTTTATATTTCTCTGTGTGTGGAGGTCGTCTCCCCGGAGTGCACTTAGCGAACTAAATTGCAAACAATTGAAAAACGTTGAAGCATACTTTTGGGTGGCTAAGCATTTAGTTCTCTTTTTAAATCGTTTTCCCTCTTGTGTTTTGTTTATTCCTCGCGTTTTTTTATTCGCACGACTTTAACGTTTGTTGCTTAGTTTTACAGCAATTCTCATTTTTGCTTCGGGTTTTATATTTTTATACCCGACACACTCTGTGTCGAGGGTATATTGCGTTTGTGTGGTTGTTTGTAACACCCAGAACCAGTCGAGATAGACTACACAAAATATATATAGAATTGATCAGCGTCACCAGGAGATTCGATTTAGCCATGTCCGTCTGTCTGTCTGTCCGTCTGTCCGTCTGTTTGTATACAGTTTTCTTATCGAAGGAGTTGAGATATCAAAATTTGGTATGCGTACTCACGGGGACATGAGTAAGAACGAGTTCGAGAATGGACCCGATCGGACCATTTTTAGGGGTACCTCCAGTACTAGGGTCTGTTACGAAAATCACAAAAACTGCTCTAAAACCTGAGTTTTTCAAGATATTTTGATGAAACTTGGTATTTGAACATGTTTAGAGGCAAGTAATTTGATTCTTTGCCACGCCCACTTTTCCAATTTTTCGGAATTCTAATCGGAGGCCTAAATATACGCGCAAATTCTAACTTTCATTGAATGATTTGGAAAAAGTCCGATTTTGGGGCAGTTTTGAGATTTTTGTGACAGACCCTAGTACTGGAGGTACCCTTACTAATTGACCGATCTAGGAAATTTTTGGGCAGGATGTTTATGGCTACAAAGGAAGTATAAGTGGCAATTTTCGTTCAAGTCCCATTTGAATTTCGGGAGTGGGAGACAATTTTCGAAAAACGCCCTTCTGCCCCGCCCATTTTCTAATTTTTGTAAATCACATTAATTGGCCTTAAGTATGTTCAAATGCCAAATTTCATCAAAATATCTTGAAAAACATCGGTTTTAGAGCAGTTTTTGTGATTTTCATAACAGACCCTAGTACTGGAGGTACCCCTAAAAATGGTCCGATCGGATCCATTCTCGAACTTATGCTTACTCATGTCCCCGTGAGAACGCATACCAAATTCGTTGAGATATCTCAGCTCCTTCCATAAGAAAACTGTATACAAACAGACAGACAGACGGACAGACAGACGGACAGACGGACGGACATGGCTAAATCGAATATCCTAGTGACGCTGATTATTTCTATATATATTTTGTATGGTCTATCTCGACTGGTTCTGGGTGTTACACACAACCACACAAACGCAATATACCCTCGACACAGAGTGTGTCGGGTATAAAAACGTATTGTAGGTCTCTCGTTTAAACGGAGTTTTCACGCACAGTTTTCCCGTGCTTTGTATATTTGAATGCTTATTGCTTTTTTTGTCCTTGCATTTAGTTTTGCTTTCAGTGTGGTCCCAGTGAATTGTATGAATTGTAGAAAACTTAACATTGAAGGACAGAACGAAAATCGTTTAAACTCCAGCGGCCTAAATTTGGGCGTTAAGACTGCGTATACAAAAATTTATTTGAAAAACACGAAAATCCATTTGCATGAATGTTGGAAAAGTTTTAAAACCGAATTAAGGCAATCCAAAGCGTTCGTTTAAAATTCAAAAAACGAAAAAAAAACAACAACAACAAAAAACAAAAACAAACAAAAAACTCTGTGGAGTTTTTCTTCTAAACTGAAATAAATTTGAAAAAAATCAGAAATAGGTACACATATGCCCGATTCTAATCGAGCAAACCCTTGTCAAGTCCCGGAAAAGTAGTAATTCGGGTCTTTAGAGGGTAAGAAAAACGGAGATAAATTTAAATTCCTAGAATAGCTTCTTTTTGAGCTCGCTGAGAAGCATTAATAAATCAAAAATCACAACTGCGCCTACCTTCAAATCACAGCATGGCACGCACACAAACAATGGATACATTGTCATATACACGCACGCATACACTAACACCGAACTTATTCCTTGAGATATACGGATGAGCAAAAAAAAAAATATTTCATATTCATCCAGTAAGCGAGCTTATGAAGCTATAGACGAGTACGAAGACCGGGCGAAGTCGAAGACAATGTCGCAGGCGAAAAGGAGCAGAAGCAAAACGTCGAAGAAGTAGTAAAACAATATTAAGAAATTGTCAAAATATTTGCAGAACACTAAGGCAAAGATTTGATGTACACACGATTCATGCATGTGTACTCGTGTATATACATACATCAGTGAGAGGGTGGGTGTTGAGGGGGAAAGGCAAAGAATGAGTGGTTGTGATGTGTGTTAGTCTGTTTGGAGCCAGTTTCTTAACGTGTATGCCTTACAGATGTAGCTGCTACAAGAAGGCGCAAATATTTAAAACACACCCTGCTCAACGTTAAGGCTCAAAAATTTGCTGCCCTTCATCAAGAAACAATAGGAAAGAAGAAATAATTTTTGTAAAGGCAAAGCGTTCATTTCTAAAACGTTTTATATTAACCCCCGATTTCACAAAGCTGTTTTAATAAAACTTAAATGACACGAACTGTCAAACAGCACATAAAAACAAATAAGAAAGTTCAATTCAGCCAAGCCCGACTTCGATATACCCAGCGTCCCGAGAATATTGACGCTCTACGTTTTGTCTTTCCAAACGGATGTAACAAAAAATCTTAATTTGTGGGTGTGGCAGCGGGCCGGCTCTACACCCTTTATTCGCCTTGGCCAATCAATGTTTCGAATTTGACGCTTATTCGGCTTTTACTTCCGAAGTTACAAAAAATCTCAATTTGTAGGCCGAGCTGTGGACGGATATCGCCCATTTTGAAACAGGACTATAGTCAAGGCCCGATATACCTGTGTGAAAAACTTTGAACTGGTTGGTAAGGCCGTTTGGAAGGAGATCCGACCACAGACGGACAGACGGATTGCATATATATATATATTTGACCTACGGAGCTTAGTTCTAGCCATTACAAGATTCGCACAAAACTAATATTACCTGTTTACGCTGGGTATAAAAACTTTAATTCTTATTTAAGTTTCATTAAAATTCGTCCTAAATCCGGAGGCTAACAAAATAATTATATTTTAAAGTTCACACTAAAAAATAGGCTTCGAAATTTATCTTGGTGCTAAGCACGTCGAAATGAGGGGATTATAAACATGCTGAATACTATGAATACTTAGAGAGTAGCTAGCAGCTATTGTCGATTGACGCTGAAAGGTATTTCTGCAGTTGGAAAAAGTTCAAGGCATATTTCTTCTTATGGAATGCCTCGACTCATTGGCGTTCTTCTATTATGTGGAAAAATGCATAAACATACTTTACGGTGTTCGGGGCGACAGAAAATAAGTCGTATATGGAAGCATTTATTGAGGCCTGTTTTTTCGTGACTTAATTTTTTTTTTTAAAGGCATTCTCCAAATCGTGATGAAAATGTTTTCACGTAGCCTTGAATATCAATGGATGCGTTGGAATTTAGTGCAACTTATTTAATGGATGTGAATTCCTTTGGATGCTTGTAGGCGTATTAGGAGCTAGGTTCATTCGTTGGAATCGATGATTCGTTGAAAATGCAATTTTCAGAAATTTCAAATGGACTCCTTTCGGCTTGATTCAAGCTTGCCGGATGTCAGAAAGCGAGCATTGAAAAGATAGCGATTGTGACGGGGTCCTTACAACACTTTTAGATCAGAAAGCATAATCATGGCTTCAATTTTGGTCAGGAAATAAAAAGGGTATTAAACAGCTTGAGCTTCAGGAAATATTTTTCGTTAAATATTTCGCCCCTCTTTAGAAGGCCGCATCAGAAACTCTACCCCAAAAAGAACACTTATAGAAAATTTTCTATGTAAATTACAGGAATGTAACTTTCATTCGACTTTCCGCTTTTTGCTTATACTTAAATTACATTTAAAAAATGCGGCAGCATACTTTTGGGCTTCCACTTCCGCTGTCTAAGGTAAATGGTTTTGCTCCATTATGGCGATACATATGTTTCCGAACATGCAAACACACATATGCTTGCACACTTGCGGAGCGTTTAGAATGAAAATTATTTTCTTGAGTGCCATCATCGCCCGAAATGTTTTGTAAAGCATTTTGACTGTTTTCCAAAATTTTCTAGAGTCATTTTCATGGACTTCTCAATTTTCGGCGACGAAATCGTTACGCAGCGCGCACAGAGCGCCCCGTCCCGTCTTGTCCCGTCCCGTTCCGGATGTCTGTAGATGAGCGGATGTTGTAATCATTTCAGTTCGCTTCAGTGTTGTGAACCTCATTCCATAGGTCGCTTTTCAAGGCGAATTATATAAAATGGCAGTTCGCCTTTGGAGTATGCCGGAAATACCTACTTGTGCGTGTGTTGAACGACTCGAATGTCTCTGCCACAAGTATTTTTATGATGTGAACCGCTTCTAATGGTGCACAAGTTATTGAAACGTCATGTGCGTATGCGTGTAGGCTTGCAGATGTAAGTGTGTGGGTGGCACCTTGTGTTGGTTATGCACGGGCCCGTATATGCAAATTATATAAACGGGAATCAATAGAGAATTTGAGCATAGGCTCTCACTTTCTTCTCTGCTCTTCTCCTTTGTCGTTGTGTTTTACGGCATGCCAGCATTATATTTATATATATATATATATATATATATATATATATATATGTATGCGTGCACATGATAACATTAGCACTCAATTGTAATTTGGATGACTTCGCAAGTGATTTAAATTTTTTTCTCGCTGACATAGCTATACAATATATGTGGTTTAAGGAGTGAAAATGTATTCGACTAGGCCTTTCTTGTGGTTGCGACTGATTTTGCAGGTTTCTTGTGCTATTCCGGTAAACAAATTTCTTCAAGAAGCCATGAAAAAGCAACGAAACGTGTGCACTTGAAAATTTTAAATACTTTACTGCGTTTAAATCTTACCAGAATAATTAAACGATACCATTTTCGATTCGGCTACGTTCCATTCCTGTTTCCTGAATTTAAAGGTGCTTTGATATTTTCGAATTTTTTTTTTCCTCTCAATAAAACATTTTGTCTGTGCTCGGCTTTATTGAGCTCCATGCTGCAAGCATCATTATAACTGAGTATCTCTCTAATATTCTTTTCTCTCATCAAGGCTCCGATATGTATGGACCTGAGGGTTGGTGAAAATGCAATTTCTATTAATCGCACCGAAAAGCCCCTTCTTCCGTTTGCATAAACTGGCCAAAATTTGGTATATACTATCATCCAAAGCCCTTAAGAATGACTGCTTTTAAACTATGAAATGAAGTTTTCATAAAAATCTTTTAGCAGCTGGGATTTTAGATTCTTAAATGGTTATTCGAACCCAAAACTATGCTTCAGAATTTGCATAACAATAAAATTTTCTTATCAAATTTGCCATGATCTCTTGACATTTAACATTTAATCTGTATTAAAGATATCTAGAAAATATCTGAATGCTCTGCTTTCATCAAAATTCGTGCACATAAGCTATGGTTGTAAGTGTTCTTACCCTTCGCATAAAGTACTGGGATAAAGTAATCCTATTAAGAGAAGAACGCATAAAATATACTAAAGTACAATGCAATACGACAAAAAAGCTTCAGTTTCATTTCATTGTTTTCTTTTCTCTTCGCGTTCATTTGCATTTTCTATCATAGAAATTCAAAAAAACAAGTTTTTTTTTTTTTGGTTTTCTTATTTTGCCTCTTTTTGTTGTTGGTTTTTGTTACTCTTAAGCTTCTTCTTTGGATTGTAATTCGTTTGCCATTGTACGGGGGATGGGACAGTGGATTGCTTGCTCTTCTATTTGTATCGTTATTTCTTGCATTCAATTTATTTTAATTTTGACTTTTAACGTATAAACGAAATTACCATTTCAATTTTATGACTTTATTCGGGCAAATGCGATGAAATGCGCTCGAAATACTTACATACATCGAAGCTTTTATCATCATCATCATCTTCTTCTTCTTCGTGTGCCCTTAGCATTGTCCCGCTTCGAAAAGTTATCAAGAAAGCTGTCAGCATTAGCGGCATCGACATCATTCCCTTTTGCAAAAAAAAAAAAAAAAAAGGAACAAAAAAAAAATTAAATAAAATAAGATTCCCCAGCAAGCTTCTTAACATAGAAGCATACATGCACATACACAACTACTCATGCATACACACCACAATGTGTGTAGCTGTGCACCAATACATTTGTACACTATCTACTGTAGCTCATCTATTTACATAAAAACTTATCATCGTAATTCAGTTGCTAGCAAAGCGGGGCGTGTTAGCATAAAACGAGGAATCAAAGGCAACGAGACTGAAGAATGAAGAAAGTTTGCGGATAACAATAGCGAACTACAACACTCGAAGCAAACGCGTCTAACCAGCGCATTCGGCGTATTTGGCAAACGTAGAGCGCCTAGAGCGAAAATGCAAATCACATCGCACTGTCGTATACCTAAAAGCATAAAATCGAATTTTCGTAACAAAACTATTCCAATATTGTCACTCCACTAACCCACTTCAAATCCCATTCGAGCCACGCAGAATACAAAAAAAAAAAAAAAAAAAAAACCCACAAAAGAAAAACAACAAAAAAAAAAAACAACACAGAAACTTCGCTGCCATTTTAATCTACGGAAAGCGCTTGCTTCGCAAGGCCTAGTTCTGTGACATCTTCCCGGAGCAAGAAGAACTAAGCGAATTGGTTCAAACCATGCGTTGCAGCTATAACGATGTCGCTGTAATCCTTGTTTTTAACATTCACATACATATCAATTTATATATTAATATAGTGCATAGGTATACATTCGCATTCAAATCGAAGTGAATGCGATCTTATTTCAATGGATTCGCTTACTTCGTTTTTGTTTTTTTGCTGTTAAGGCCGAATTTCTTGTAGTGCTCTTCTATTTTCTCCTTATATATTTAGTTTTCTCTTTTTCTTAAATGAAATTTATGTATGTGTTCTGATGTTGTAATGCCATGTTAGAATTAGTCAATTTTCCCTTCTTTGGTGTTTGCTTTTGGATAAAAAAAAAAGATCTTGTTTTAAAACTTCACTTGCACTCCCTTGCGTATGAGTAATTTTTTCAAGTTTCAGCTTCAAGTCTCATTAGTCATATGTTACGCAGTGTAGTACAGAAGTTTAAGATGTTCTTTTAACGCGTGCGGTGATTTCATTTGAAAATTCATTGTAAAGTTTTCTTTCCAACCTATGCTTAAACATAGGTTTTAACGTTAAAATTAAATATAAATAAAGGTCAATAAAATTGTTGGATACGATTGACAATCATCTTGCATGCAGGATATGAAATCGCACCAAGACAAAATTTCGTATTTCTTGAACAAACAATCAATATTTGCCGATGACTTTCAAAAATACTTTTCTTTATAAATTTTTAATATAAAGTAAAATAATTTTAAACATAAAAAAATAGTTGAAAAAAAATTGATTTGAGTTATGCCGGTTTTGTGTTGAGTGTGCGTTATGTGAGTGGAAAAATGTGATAAGTTCTGTAAATAGCAAAAATTCGAAAATTTTATATTTTCAAGACGAAACTTCCTCCGATTTGTCTGGGTTGCATTTCCATCGGTATACCCAAAAATGCTGATTTTCGTTTTTTTTCCAAAAATTCGTTTTTTCGCCGGGACAGTGAACCTCATGTCTCTGTCAATTTAATAACTTTAAATGGCAAGTTTTCTTTTTTCTATTTTCTCTGCCTTCTGTTTTTAGTTCTTCCATGGAAACATCTATTGAGAAGCTTACTTAAAACATTTGATATGCTTTTCCATTCCATATTGCCAACACCATTTTTATTCCTAACTATATCAAAGTTCATGCTTCATTTTTCTCTATTCTTCCTTCTTCTATCATCAATTTCTTACTACAATTTAGCCAGAGAGCTCGAATACATCAGTTTTTTCTTCTAATTCTTTTATTTATTTATTTATTTTTTTTTTGGGACATTGATGATGATTGAACGTATTTATTATGTTCATAAAGAAAACCGAGGAAGTGAGAGAAAAATTAAAGAAAAGGGATTCTTATTTCCATTTTCCTCATCCGAATGTTTCGACCCACTTAAGTGTGTCCAGATTATATTTGACATGTGCATGAAATCGTCATTATGAATAATGTAATCTAGTGATTCTTATTATTTTCGGTTGATACTAATGCAATATGAGATATTTCAAATGAGTTTCGTAGCGAAATGGATTTTTGACATGAATAAATTAAAATAAATTGTAAGCACTGATTTTTTTGCGTCTTTCCCTAATTAACTTAGATAAGAGATTTCAAGCCAGAAAGGGTCTCTTAAATCCCCCATCATACTTATTGGCATTAAGAAAGCGTTTTGTTCCGTATACAAACACACACACACACATTCAAACAAACACTCTCTCTCACGCTTGCTCTCTTTCTTTGCATGTAAGCCACTTTCATATATCTTTTGGAAAAGTTTATAAAATCCACTTAATCCAATGAAAAATAGCATCACTTTTCACTAAAATGTGCTACTCTTGTCTGCTTGAGAAATGAAGAGAGTGAAGAGGGATATCTACCCTTCATGGCTGCGGCCCTTCCTTGTGGATGCCTTTCAAGCGTTTACCAAATATTCAAAAATTTGCAGTAAATCTTTTTGGCTTTATTTGTTTTGAGTAATAGTTTTGTCGTCGTAATGAAATTGAGTAAACTCTTAAGAGTTTGGTCTAAGCTTGGGAAGCTGATTTAAATGCATCGCAAGGGAGACTGTAATGCGAACATGAAGAAAAAGTTTTATTTTTCATTTAGTGAATAAATATATACATATATATATATATATATATATGTATGTATGTGTATATAAGATGTATGTCTAGATACTTATATAGAAAAACATGAGGCAAATCGTCAAAATTTCTTAAGGAAATAATCAGAATCGCCTGTCTTTTGATGAGTCTTTCGATCAGCTTGACTGGTTGTAAGTATACATATACATACACAGTTTTCTTATCGAAGGAAGGTAAGAAAATGAATGAAAACATGAGCAGGATTGAATTCAAGAATCAAATTCATTTGAATGGAGCACACTAGGTTCCCGAGAGTGGGACCACTATGGTTTATAAGGTTGGCAACCCCGAGGACCCTAGCCAAATGATCACCATAATATGATCGGTTATGCGTACAAATTTGCAGTGTGTAATAAATGGTAGACCCTATCCTTGGATCTCTTAAAACCACAATCAAGTTATAGCTACGATTATTATTATATCAAAGAATTGAAAAAATTACAATGTCGACCCGGAAGTTTTGCGAAAATACAGTGACTACCACTCAAAATGGCCCACCTGGTAAATTTTCATTTAAATACGCATTTCTTGAAAAATATAAGTGTCTCAACAAAAATTTTTAGAGAAACATAATACATTTATTCAATTTTGAACATAAAAAATTTCAATTTATCCCCTTTGAACGCAAATCCTAAAAATTATGGGAGAAATAAAAATTTTTTAGCTCAAAATGGCATATCGCATCTACTAAGATAATGAACCTAAGCATATTGCTGGAATCGTGACTATAAAATTATCCCAGAGTGCTTCCGATGCCTCCACAGTTATTCAATTTCCACATTAAAGAGAATTTTTGGCAAAAATTAGAAGTTCAAATCCAAAAACATTACATTTGTAGTGTAAAATACCTTGAAACTGCCTTAAAAGCGGTGTGGGTTAAAACTAACCCGGAAAATGTAAAAAAAACACCGTACAATCCGTTCCAACCCGCCTAAAATCCATTATTTAATAATAAAAAAATATCCGATTAAATATTATAACCACAAATATTTGCAAAATTTTTTAGCTATCCCCTTTTTTTAAAGCTAAGTGGGCCATTTTGAGTGGCGTATGAATTTAGCCATGAAACTTTAATTTTTGCCACAATTTTCAAGATTTGCGTTTAAAGTGGATAAAGTGAAATTTTTACGTTCAAAATTGAATAAATTTATTATGTTTCTCTAATATTTTTGTTGAAAGACTTATATTTTTTGAGATATGCGTATGCAAATGAAAAGTTATCATTATTGTATTTATTTCCTTCAAAACGTTCGCAAAATTACAAATATACATATTAGGGTGGTCCTTATGTTAAAAAGTTTCTTTTTTTTCGCGCGACACCCCGTCATTTTAATATATACCACGAGAAAATATTTGTGTATTTTTTTGAAACTTTTTAAATGACATTTAGGGGTCGCTACCAGGGTTCAAAATTTTCCATATAAAATTTGTTAGTTTCATAAAATATATTAGGTGTAGTAAAAAGAAATCCATTATTTTTCCAATAGATGGCGTTATTTATCTGCATCTCGCGTTGTATAAGTCCGATCGTGTTCCGCTAGGGGGCATTAGAAAGATGACAGTTCCTACTAAAAAAGCTTTTTTGACACTTTTTTGATTGATTGATTCAGTTTTGTTTGACAGCTTGTCAAAGATGGACATCAGCAAAGAGAAAATTCGCTACATTTTACAGTTTTTCTTCGATAAGGGAGAAAACGCAAGCCAGGCGGCTGAAAATGTGAATAGCGTTTATGGACCTGATACTGTAACAGCCAATCATGCGCAATTTTGGTTTCGTCGATTCCGTTCCGGTAACTTCGATGTCAAGGATGCACCACGCACTGGAAGGCCAATTGTCGAAAATGTCGATAAAATCATGGAAATTATCGAGTCCGACCGTCATGTTAGCACTGTTTCGATTGCAAAAGAGCTAAAGATTGCACAAAAAACCGTTTGGAACCATTTGAATAAGGCTGGATACACAAAGAAGCTCGATGTATGGGTGCCACACGAGTTAACGCAAAAAAACCTCATAGACCGAATTTCCATCTGCGAATCGCTGCTGAACCGCAACAAAATCGACCCATTTCTGAAGCGGTTGGTGACTGGTGATGAAAAGTGGGTCACTTACGACAACGTCAAGCGAAAACGGTCGTGGTCAAAACACGGTGAACCGGCGGAAACGGTGGCCAAGCCAGGATTGACGGCCAGGAAGGTTTTGCTGTGTGTTTGGTGGGATTGGCAGGGAATTATCTACTATGAGCTGCTCCCATACGGCAAAACTCTTAACTCGGAACTCTACTGTCAACAATTGGACCGTCTGAAGGAAGCAATCGCCCATAAGCGGCCAGCTTTGGCCAATAGGAGAGGAATTGTGTTCCATCAGGACAAGGCCAGGCCACACACATCGATAGTGACTCGCCAGAAGCTCCGGGAGTTTGGTTGGGAGGTTCTTCTGCATCCACCTTATAGTCCGGACCTTGCACCAAGTGATTACCATCTGTTCCTGTCCATGGCGAACAATTTTGCTGGTGAAACATTCGCTTCAAGAGAGGCTTCTGAAATTCGACTGTCTCAATTTTTTGCTAATAGGAACGAGGGCATAATGAGAGAGGCATAATGAAATTACCTTTAAAATGGCAACAAGTTATCGAACAAAACGGCGCATATTTGACCTAAATCGGGTCATTCTAACTATCTTAAATAAAGCCCTCAAATTAATGCAAAAATAATGGATTTCTTTTTACTACACCATATATTATAAAATTACAGCAGTACAAAAAGCCAATGGGATTTTAAGCATTTTCTTTAGATTTCAACTTGGTAAATAATTGAAAAATATCACAAAAATTCCATCATGCCAGAGTTCCAAGTTAATCGCGTATTAAATTTTTAAATACCATTGATGTTTTAAAACTCGTATATCTCAAACATGGTTTGAGCTATTTATCTTAAAATTGTTAATGCTTTTATGTTCTTAAAACGTAATTTTTTAATATAATATAAAATCAAAAATAGGGTACAAATCTTTAAATGAATGGTAAAAAATGATGCTCAAAGTCGAAATATTTAAAATTGTATGTAAAATGTTCATGTTTTTTTTTATACTTTGAATAAACATAGCTCAATCACTCTTGAGCGATCTTTCAAGCTTGCCATTTGATGTTAAGGGAAAATCAATTCTGTAAGTGTATGTCAAATCTGACCATCGTCGCCTTCACCGTTGCAGAGATATAAGCAATTTTCTAAAACAACTCAATTCGGAGATTTTTATATCAAAAAGAAATATTGACTAGATTGATTTGAAATATTGGGACAGGGAATATTAAAGTTCCGATTTAAATATGCTTAATTCTAAAGCTGACCACATTTACTGCCACGCCCACAGATTTTGGCCAATGTGTAATTCTTTTAAAGAGAAAATAATGTTTTCATTTAACCTAAAGAAGAGCGAGTGTCCGTTTTGTTTAATGTGTTATAGGCACTTTGTTTTTTCCTGACCCAATATATCGAATCGATCTAGTCATTATTTATTTTTGTAACGAAGAAACAAGTAAGTTTTTCAATTCAAAGTTACGTTATGTATCTCCAAATTGAATTATTTTATAAAAGTCCTTATATCTCTGTAATGGTGGAGACGACGGTGGTTAGATTTAACACAGACTTACACAATTGATTGTCCTATGATCACAGACAGCGAGCTTGTGTAAATTTTTAATATTTTATATGAAACTTACAATTTCACATATTGATTTTATTTGGAAAACTTTGACCGCTGGTAGCGACCCCTAAATGTAATTTAAAAAATTTTTACACATTTCAAAAAAATACAGAAATATTTTCTCGTGGTATATATTAAAATGACGGGGTGTCGCGCAAAAAAAGAATATTTTTTTAAATAAGGACCACCCTAATAAATATAAAGTAGACTCAGGATAACGTCAACCCCCTCTTCCGTCAACACCCCAAAACGTCAAAAGTTTTTTATTTACGTTAACTATTCTAAAACATCAACCAAACCTAAAAGCTCTAAAAGGTAAACTCTGCATAATAGAAAGTTTAAGCTGGAATTACGTATAGAATACGAACTCTCAGAACTCCGGGAATCTCCTTTTGTGCGTACAATGTAGTTTTTGCTCTCTTTGTTCAGTTGTGTTTTCGATCTTTTTGATGTTGCGCGTATAAAATGAGCTCTAAAACAACGAAAGTGGCACGACCTCATATAACATATTTTTAACATTTTTCCAAATACATAAACATTGGTTTGAATCAGATTATTGGTTGGATTAAGTTTGAATACTAAAAAAATGTTTACAACTATAGTTCCAACTGGTCTAAAATGAGGACAATTATAAACGTCAACAATCTGGTAAACGTCAACGCTAGCGGTTTAAATTATTTGACGTTATCCCGAGTGTTCTGTATGTGGTATATTTTATGCCTCTGATTTCTAATGATAGCAGGGACATCAGGGGCCATAAATACCACAAGTTAAAGGGTAGTGCTCCTTTAAAAAGTAATAATTTGATAAGCTTAAAATTTATTTCAACATTCTTTCGTGTAGAAAACTCTTGAAATCAAAGGCTTGAGTAGCATGAAAGTGTGTAGAATTTTTATAGTGAACTCAAAGCCAACATTGAGTGCCTTTATTTTGATCCTGTGGCAGTTTCCAAATCGTCTTAAAAGTAAATTTTTTTTAAATTCCTTTACTCTCCCAAGTAAATTATTTTTATCTCAAGCAGTTAGTAAACACTCACTCGATACTTTCGTAGCTGTCAAGTGTCTCTCTGTCTCTTTCGGTCACTCTCTGCTCGTTTTCAATATCCCTTAAGTATGCTTAATTTACGAGAACTTTTAATTTGTCAATTTTATTGTGTAAGATACTTTCATGTGTGTGTGAGGTGGAGAGGGGGCGTTGTCGAGGAATTGGAATGGCGAAATAAATTTGTCGCGCTTAGAATCTTTTAAGTAGCGAGAAAGTAAAAGGCGCAAGGACGACATTGTACTTGTTCCTTGATACGTCTCAATACCTATAGAAAGTGTATTCTTTGTATATTTTTTTGTGTGCTAATAAAATACGAAGAGACACTTAAACGTTCAAACGTCAAAAGGAGCTGCTTTCGAAGTATTTCGTAAACATAAAAGTTCAACAGCGTACTTTCGCAATTTTCATTGCCGCTGACGTAAGAGCTAACGCTGACGTTGCCGCCGCAGCCGACGACGCCGCCGCTGTTGCCGCTGCCGTTGCGTCTTCGACAATGTAAATGTCCCTGAGAGACAAGTACGCATTAAAGCTGCAAAAACACTAGTACTTTCGGTATTTGTAACTGTGACCTCCATATAAAATAAATTATTTCAGCCACCCAAACACCCGATATACCAAACTCATGCAAACATCCTTACAATCTTATGTTCCTAGCATTCTTACAGTCCCACATTGAGGAAAGAAGCTAAAATAAAATCAAGCAAAAAAGCAGAAAAAAAAACAACAAAAATTGGATTCAGAATGTATACGAAAGGGATGAGTGTAGGAAAGCCGAATGCTCATAGGAATTTTGTGACAAAAGTCTCAAACACACACATGCCATACCCAGTTTGGTGGTCCTAAGTGTATGCTATAATATTTGTGCCAGTTGTGTTGACTTCGCCTCGATTTTTGCCAAAAATACTTTTTCTTGTCTGGTTCATTTACTTTGCTTTTGCTTCTAGTCAAACAAATGATAACAATAAATTACCCTCTATAGATTTTTCTTAGTTCAACATAGCCTTGGAAGCAGCAGGACAGCACAGCACAGTACAGTAGTGTGTAACATACAATGGAGAAAGCAGAATGTTGAATGTTGAATGTAGGTAGGTTGGCAGTATATTTAGAGCACGACTATTAAGTAGACGAAAGTAAATGTAAGCGTCGCTCTATATAGTATGAAAATAAATGAAGAACGAAGCAGGAAACGTCGATCCAAGAAAAAATATAAGATACGATATTTGTTGGCTTTTGTATTTGAGAGGCGACAGAGAACAAAAAAAAAAAATAATAAAAATAAAATAAATAAATGAGGAAACGACGAAACGACGGAACGACCGAGATGAAAAAAATCCCTTAGAGAAATGTAACATTCTCCATGCAGCATAAATTGCAATACATTACGCTGTTGCGTCCGAGAAACTAATGCTCCAATTTAGCGACTCAATTTGTGTTGTAAATTCATCAAATGGAATTGCGATACTTTCACCGTGAGCCATAATTTTTTGAAGCACTTTTATGGGTGGATTCTTGCTACAGAGATGGCTTTCAGTGTATAGTATTTTTGATTTTGTTCATTTTGTTACAGAGCGTTCGATCTCGCAAATGGAAGGTGTGTAGCTTATTGTATTTCTCAAGAGCTTTCAGACCGTCCAATGGCATCACACAAACGAATCATAGTCTGGAGAAAACACAATTTTTAACTTTCAGCAAAGCAAAACGAGAAAGAAGAAGACGTTTTCATAATCTTTCATTTGATGCACGTTGAGTCAACCCAAAGTACTTTAATCCTTAAGAGCCCCAGAATATAAGATGAAGTGACAAAAGTGCGTGCATATATAAAAATCGTATCTCCTAAAGAATCACTATCGGGTAAGTGATTATTTTCCCTTTCCCGGGGAATTCAATTCCCCAACTGATGTGATTTCCCTTTCTCTAGATTAAGGAGGAATTTGAATTACCTCATGATCTAACTGGCGGTATGCATTCTCTATTAAGGTAATTAAATTTCCCTCTCAATCTAGGAAAAAGGGGAATCAATCACTTCAATTTAGATATTGAATTACCTTTCCCGCGAAAGGGAAACCAATCGCATACCCGTATACGATTTTTTAAGAAAATTAATCTTAGAATAGTTGGTGCACTCTTTATCTTAATCGAATTGACGAGTCTCAACACCCACAAACAGGCCCCACAGAATTAAAAGGCTCTTTGAGCGCAGATCGGTGCAGAATTCCAAAATGTTTCACCTTTTCAGATGCCCTTCAACGGTAAGAGTGTCATGATATTCTTTCGTCAATTTCGCCAGTTCATGATGCCGGTTAAAAGTGTTAATCTAAGTTCTATTTTAGTGACTAGCTTCAATTAAATGATATCAAAATTTTGGTTTTAGTTCGAATGAGCTTAAAATGTTACATGACGATGAGAAGACACACAGTAAAAACTAAAATTTTAATTTAATTCCAATTTTGGTTTTTATATATAACAATGCCAAAAAGGAATTAAATTAAAACCTTTTTGGTTTAAATAAAGTGAGAGAAAAAATTTAGAATTTTTCGAATGAATTATAAAAAAAAAATTATGCGTAGAGCGAAAAGAAATGAGAGATATTGCCTCACAACCTGATGTCGGCGAGTTCAATCCCCGGTCAGGCGAGCGTAATTTTTTTTTTTTTTTTTTTTGAAAAATAAGTAGGTAATAATAATAAATTATAATAAAAATTTAAGAGAAATAAAAAGCTTGCAACCAATCTTTTTATGTAAAAAAAAAAATAAAAAGAAAGATTCCAGCAGAACTCTCATAGGAATTCTTGAAACAGCATAACATGACGAAACACACGTTTTTGAAGTTAGTATCGATAATTCAACTTTATCGCTGGCAGCTATGTTCCTTCTTCCCGAGTACATCAATTTTTCCTTTTTCCAAGTTCAAATTTTATTTTACCTTTTCCAAGCCCCAATTTTTCCACCATTTTTTTCGCCTGCGACACAGGGTTCGAACCCGGACCTTTCAGAATGCTAAGCAGAAACGCTTCCACTACGCTAACAAGCGATATCATTCGCGCGTGCTAGATTTATTATATTGAACTAAAGATGCCTCGTATGTATGTATGATAGCAATATCATCGCGAGAACAATTTGACAATTTGGGAATTTTGTTCGTTTTTGAGATAATTTAAAACCAAAAGGTATTAAAGTAAAACTTTTTGGTATTGAAATTCAAATTTAATACTAAAATGATTTAATTTTATACCGATTGGTTTTAAATTTAAACCCGTAGTTTTTACTGTGCAGGCGATTTTGCATTAAAAAAAACTAATAGTGGAACAAAAGTTAGCTCTTTCTGCATGTCCTAGCCAATGACTGAGACGACCTCAAATATTTATTCAACTGTGTTTCTGTCAGTCTCAAAACGCTTTACATTTAACATATTCGAGCGAAAGTTCTATATAAAGCTTAGGAACTCCGCAAAGGTCGAAGGTCATAGGACACTCGTACTTTTTCATTTGCGTAATGTATCGAATTCATTATCATGATATGAAGAGAGTTCTGTTTTTTTTTCGTTTTTTCCTCCATTTAGTTTCAGCATTTAATGCGCTTCCAATGTTGCATCCCTCACTTTACTTTCGAAAGTACAATATTAACAGCTCGATTTCAAAAAGAGTTCGGCCCGTCAAACTCGATTTGTTTTCGTTTACTTGCGTTTTGTCGCATTTTTGCCAAAGAAATTTCATGCACAAAAATATTTTCATTCTTCTTTTCCTGCTCTTCTTTTCTCGGAGCATAGCACATATGGGCAAACGAGTCCAGTTGCGTGTGTATTTATGTTTCTCTATGGGTATGTTGGTCGCGTGAGGATTCTAATTACGAGCATTTTGTCTAACTCTCACCTAAAAGGGCTACAGTGAAGAAGTGTTAGCCCCAGCGGCAGCGGCAGTGCCAGTGGCTTCATTCCTAAACTCATTCCCCCATCCATGCACTCAGGTTTTCATTCATTCACTCACTCACTCACTCACTCACTCATTCACTCATTCGCTCATTCATCCAAGGCTCTTTAGACGGAATTTTCTGCTGGATATTTTGCTATAGTGAATTACAGCAAATATTTTAATGGCCCTTGTGCTGTCTGCAGTATTTGAAGTGCTACTGTATATGTTTTGATTTTTTCCTTTTATTAATTTTTTTTTGTTTGTTTGTTTTTTTTTTTTTTAGTTTAGTTCTTTTTATTTTGTGTTTTTATTTATGAAGACTACTTCAATTTGATTTTGTTTGATTTTCTCAGTGTTGGCTTGTGAAGAGGAATTTCCAGCAGAGCGATTTAAAGTTTTTCGAAAGGACGTCATATTGTGATTTTCATTTAATTGTTCATGTGGAACCGAAAACTTTTGAGGACTCAAAAACTTTTTCGGCATGACTGTTGATAATAAATCGAAATGTTGAAAGGCTTTGCTAATAAAGCAAAAAAGATAAATATGTATTTTATTCATCATCACATCATTCGCATCGTCCGCATATTTGTCTTAATTTAAAAAATACATTTCAATGATGTATCGAATCGAGATCGATAGGAAATTTTATTATGAAATTAAAATTGTTTGAAGTACTGCTTTGGACGAAGGACTCGAATGCTTAAAGTTCGAGCTTGTGTCTTTTTGAAATTTCGAGAAAAAGGGCAAGATTTTATTCGAAAACATATTGAATGCTTTGAATATCCCTCAATGATTGCATACGGCAGCGTTTATACAATTTAACAAAGAGAAGTAATAGAAAATTCTAAAGATTTAATCGAGGTATTGATTTGAAAATGATTACGGATAACTGATTTGAAGTGAAACCTTAAATAGTTCAATTGAACTTGCTGAAGATTTTCTTAAACAAAAATCAAAATTATTTCAAGACTGAATGGGCTTTCGATTTTTAACATATTTTAAATATTTATATGCGCACAATTAGGCTTTCCGTTCACTTCTTGATGTTGTTATATTACCTTAAAAAAATTGTATAGATAAATTTTTTTTTTGTGAAAACATATTCGAAGCTTTTGAAAACCAATTTTAAACCCGAAATAAATCTGGTTTAATAAAAATCTTGTTACTCAAAGAACTGGCGATCCATCAGGGCTCCTTCCATTCAAAAAATTTGTGTATTTTGGGTTGATTACACAATCTTACAAAGTTAATTTTTTTGTTTATTGCCGCGACTTCGTTAAGAATTTCGGATTAGGGTGGTAATGGTGACATAAGAAACACCGTTTAAAATTTTTTCCCAGGTGCAGTTTTGGAGGTGCCATCAATTTTGTGAAAAATCTTCAGTTGCTTAATTTGGACGACGAAAAATATATATTATATTAATGCTTTAGTAGCTTATTATGGTTGGTAGTGTATCAAAGGCAATACCACTATCTATCATATCACATGTTTTTCATGAAAATAGAGCTTTTAGTTTCGGCGGTCTAGGCTTTGAAAATTGAAAAATGGGAAATTTTTAATGTTTTCTTCGATTTTTGGAGTTGATTTGCCCTGTTGTGACATTAAAGAGTTTTTCCTAAAATATATATGGTTTGGAAGGTGTTTCTTAATACTAGGTCTCCAAGCGGAAAATTTTGAGATCGGATTGAAAATGTGGATGGTTTAAAGAACAATAAACAACTCTCATGATATCCTACTGCATTGATCTAGAACTTCACTTTCAATACCACCATAATCCAAAACTCTTAACAAAATCTCGGCAAAAAACTATTGTCAACTAGTGTTATTAAAATTAGTTCCTTTAAATTAACATTTTTGTGTTTTAATTGGTAGAGGGGTATGACCGTTATCCGTCCGTGGCACTGCGTCTGAGAAGACTATTGTACCAAACCTGTTATTTTTTTCTAGAGTATTTTAGCGCCCCCATTGATGTTCACCCTTTCTAGTTCAATTTCCACCAGTTCCGTCTGTTGAATGGTTTCCTTGCCCGATATGGATCTTCTTTGTCTATGTAGCGCGACTTCGAGCCCAAAGAGGCCTCGCACGAAGTCAATTGAATGAACGATTTAAAATGACTTAGGGCCTCAGCATAACCATATTTAAGCATAAATCAGACTCCGATGCAAAGGAGCATAAGTTTGAAGGATACAGGCATAGTTCGTGAGTATAAAAAAATGTTATAGGGCCTCGCTAGATCATCTCGCCCACGTCAAGATTAGTCCCAATCGCTTTTTGTGTTTGTTGCGATCTGCTGACGCTAAGTATTGGTTCAGTTCCATAGAAAGGTTTTGCGGCTCCCTCCTTCACATACAAATGGATCTGCTTAAAGTAGTTCCGAATAAGGCTAGTTTAGCCACTCTTGTTGCGTCCCATATATAAAAAGTAGGACGAAACTCTTAATTTGATAATTTACGTTGTTGGGTACGCTTTAACCAATAAAAGTTTTTGGTTTTTTTCTCAGAGTAGATATTATATCTTCGTAGACTCAGACTTGTCTGCAAAACTGACATGAGCAATTGGAGGGTCCCTGAAGTTTTTTAATTCACTCTCTTTATATTTCTCTGTACTGAATGGTCAAGTACTATCTTATTCCCTCCGAGAAGCGAGGAAATTTTCAATTCATTTTCTCTTTTAATGAACTTTAATAAACTCTTGAACATTTAAAAGAACTTTGACCTCATAAATAGATTGATAGACTGAGCTACGAAGCCTAAATAAACGGCCAGAGCAAATAGAACGTGTCTGCGCCACAAACTATGCAACTTATAGCGCAAACAAAAAAAATTACGCTTTATAAACTAATATCTGGGTTTCTACGAACGTGTTTGAACCAAAATAAACATGCATAGCAATATAAACAAAAGTGTAGAACGTGCTGGGTCACAAATATGTAACAATAATATCGGCAATACAATTATCTGGTATTAACCCTTTTGTTAACGGCTCAGCACGATGACAAGGATAGAGCAGCAGAGCCAACGGGTGCGAGAGAGAGAGAGAGAGAGAAAGAGAGCGAGAGCGAAAATTGAAGCAACGTAGGTCGATGAAGGAAAGCTGAAGGCAAAGCGTGAGTGGAGTTGGCTGAGCTGAGCTTAGTTCCCTTGATTAAATGTGTCAAATCAGTTGCAATCGATTTCAGATCGATTGCTTGCTGGGGCATATGCAACATAACATTGCAATCCCATTGGTCATTGAACGAGTTGATATAATTTTAGGTCGTCGACAACAAAATATATATACATATATATATATATATAAATATATCAATTCGTTTATTTGCAACGTGAGAAACTGAATAGCTTGTAATGAGTCGAATGAGTCGATATTTTCTAGAGTTTCCGTTATGCGTTCCATCTGGCAAATAGCAACAAAAGTGTCATTCAAGCATTCCCAATATGATAGAAATATCAGTTGTCACTTGAAACCTAAACGAAAGGCTTTAGAGTGCCTAGCGAAGTTTCAATATTGCAACATCCTTGTATGCAGAGCGGACAACATTTTGGGAAATAGAGCCCTCGCAGTCCACATACTGAATGAATGAGAATGAATGAGTGATGAATGCATCCAATGCTTTTGGTAAAATTGGTTTTAAAGCAAATTCTAGACGTTTAATCTTTTTTTTTTTTGTTTTTTGCGAAATTTGAAGGATAGGTCTGGCCATGTATGTATCAGAGCCTGCGTCATTGAAACGATTTCCACAGCTTTTTTTTTTGCTAGTTTCCACATTTTAATCATTATTTAGTTCTATTAATGTAGACTTCGGGGCTAATAAGACATTCTCCTTAAATGTTCCAATGACTGAACGTTCTTCTCTACAAGTTGTTTTACATGGTGCGCCGGAATGTGGCGATACGTGTCGATTTACTTTTTTGTATTTATTTGTTTTTGTTTTATTTATTTATTGATAGCTTAAATAATGAATTGTTAAGGCTAACAAAAATTTTGCACCAGCAACTAGGCCTTCGGCAGAATTTTATTTATTATACTACTATTTGACCCGGCACTTTGTATAGTTTGCTTATGTATTCAACTGAACGACCTGCATTATACTTGGCTACCATCTCAATTCGTATATTCTGGCTTATCTCCGAAGTTTTCTTCATATTTTGCAACCAAAAACCAGCAAAACCTTTTAATTTCAATAAACTTTGTAAAAAAATGCTGTACAATTAAAAGATTACGTCTTTACTGCAAACGACAGCGAAAAAAACACTGAAAAGAAAAACATGTCGAAATACTTTCTTCCATTGAAACTAAGCTGAATTCGTACATTAAACGTGCTAGAAATTGAGGTCATAAAGAAATAATCAAAATATTTTGCGATTTGGCAGTTGTTATTGACTACTTTATTTCGAGCATCAACATTAAATCATCATTATTATTATTATTATTGTCATTATTATATGTGTATTGCGCCTTAATGAATTAAGACGCAATCTTTAAAACAAAATAAGAGGCGCTAGCTTCTGAGGATAACTTCCCAGTCAATCATGACTCATTTCAGTTTGTTAGAAAAACCCTGCAGAAGATTGGAGTATAGCAAGGTATGGTCTAAGAGTACTCGTAAATGCCCCAGTACTACTCGCCATTAATTTCCTCCACAATGCATTCAACTGACGATTTTAACATTGTGCTGTCATTGAAAAATCTCTACTCGCGTTTGAAGTAGTGTAGAAGTAGAGATTATGGGGCCAATCAAGTACATTTGATATGTTACGTTACTAGCAAAGGCAACGGCTCGGGCTGAAGTAGCGCATGGGTAAAGCATTCGCCGCACCCCCCCGAAAACCGGGGTTAGATTCTCTCAAAATCGAATTTTTTTTTTTTGGATTAGTTATTTAAAATTAAATATTAAGAAGAAAAAATTGGAAATAAAAAATAAAAAAAAAAGGTTCTAAATTCATAGAAATATTTGAACAAGTTCTAAAACTTCATTCAATGCACCAATTGCGAAGTCAGACGGACAAGCCATGTGTATTTAATTTTCAATTTTTTGTATTTTTGAGTTTTACCATCCTTCCAAATTGTTTTCTCCGACGACGGGGATCGAACTCGCGCCCTTAAGATTTCTAAGCCAACACTATTCCATCACACTATCGAGTTATCTGACTTAAGGTTTGCTACGCTGTTACATTAACGTTGAAGCAAAATTGAACTGTAGGCGTCTCGTTTACCGTGCCACTAGTTAGTCTCTACTCTCGGAATCTATACTCGTGCACTTGTTCTTTTTCCGTTACTCGAGCACTACTCGCTAGGAAGCGACAAAACATTCCACATGCTCTTGTCTAAGTTCTTACTTCTTCCGAGCAATGTAGATAACACAACCGCACTGAGCGAACTTAACCATGATTTTTTTAAAAGGCCGCATTGTTATTCACAGTCCTTTTGATTTTCGTGCAGAATCAAAATTTAAAAAAAAAAATGGTTGAGTCAACAATATTTTTGGTTGATTTAAAGGAAATATGTTTATTTACATTTCTTTTCGTTCGGTATTATTCTCATTTGTTTTATAAAATAGGACATATGTATACGATATGTACACTGAGCGAACTTAACCATGATTTTTTCAAAAGGCCGCATTGTTATTCACAGTTCTTTTGATTTTCGTGCAGAACAAAAATTTCAAAAGAAAAATGGTTGAGTCAACAACACTTTTCGTTGATTTGAAAGGAAATATGTTTAAATACATTTCTTAACATTCGGTAGAGTTCTCATTTGTTTTATAAAATAGGACATATAAGATATGTATTCATCTTAGAACTTTTTCAGCATTGCGAAAGCAATCACGACAATAGAGTGACAAAATCGGATGAAGTCCATCCGATGGCTATTTTTGGGGTTCAGCAGAGGGCTCTACGGCCATTTGCTTTGAACGTTAATTAAATGTTTTTTCATAATAACAAACCCGGAATAGAATTTTTCGTTCTTGTAGATAGGTGTATTGTGATCAAGTTCCATATGTTAACACAAAATTGACGAATTTCGAGTTTTGGCACCTTAGATAAGGTTGCGCGATATGTGAATTTTTGAAAAGTTTGCAGTGTAGTGTAATTCAAGGAATAGCTTGCGTCAAGAGTTTTAAAACTGGTATGAGAAACATATTGTGACGATTCACTTCGTCATAGCTTAATCTAAGTAGCTATATGTTTGATTTAAAAATAGTTCCATTATTGTAAATGAGAAAAACAAAATATATGGGGGAATTGTGTTTTTCTTGAGATACATAGATGGGAAATAAATTACTTCCTTCTGTCTTAAACTAAATTCTTTTTATTTGCGGAGAATCCTTGTGGTCTATAAAAACTACCAAGGATTGTCGAAATAGTGAAAAGAAGGAGAATTATTGAGGCTGTGCTTTATCCCATATGAAAGCGAGGAAAATACCCTATGCTCATTATGGAATCTTAAAGGTTAAGAGAGACGTCTTACATTTATTAGGAGAATGTCCAATATTCAAGGAAATAAGAAGAGTATGCTTCGATGAACTCACGATCGAGAAGGAGGGGGCTTATGATATATTGAATGGTAGAAATTGCTTAGTTCTAAGCGCATATATTAAGGAAGCATTAGAATATAGGAGGAAAATATTAGAAGGGGACTTTTAGCATAAGAAAATAAGTGTAAAAAGCGTAACAAAATAAATTATAAGTAGAATAGTATATTTAAGAATAAGTGTAAACTCCAGCTGACGGCCAAGTGCCGTAGCTATAAGCAGGGGTGTCACAGAATCCAATAGCTGTCGGAATCGGAATTAGATCTGATCGAATTTTCATACAGAATTTACAAATGTTGTTGTTTTTGGTTTTGAATCGCAAATATTATCGCTTCTTAATTGCACAGAACCCTACTTTATCTGGTTGTTTATGAAATATATATGAAAATTCAGTCGACTAAAATTCCTATTCCGACAGCTATCGGATTCTGTGACACCCCTGAAGATCTTTGTTTTTATACCCAGCGTAAGCGGGGTATATTAGTTTTGTGCAAATCTTGTAACAGGGAGAATTAAGCTCCGGAGATATAGAAAAATTTATATAGAAATGATCAGGATCAAAAACTGAATCGATTTAGACATGTCCGTCTGTCCGTCCTTCCGTCCGTCCGTCCGTCCGTCCGTCCGTCCGTCCGTCCGTCCGTCCGTCCGTCTGTCCGTCCGTCCGTCCGTCTGTTCGTCCGTCCGTCCGTCTGTTCGTCCGTCCCTGGTCGAATCTCCTCCGAAACGGCTTAGCTAATGAAGTCGAAATTTGGCACACATGTGTATCGAGGTCCGAGTATGATCCTAAGTAAAAATGGGAGACATCCGCCCACCGCCACGCCCACAAATGAATTTATTGTGTTTTCAGTAAAATGCTTGTAACTTGCGAACCACTCAACACATTCCATTGATATTTGGTGTCCTGGTAAACTACGAAAAGGGACATATCCTGGAAAAAAATGGACGCCGTCTTCCTCGAGCCACGCCCACAAATAATCCCACAAATAAGGGCTTATCGTAACTTGTGAAGTAAAAGGCGTAGAAGCTTCAAATTCGCACCATAGGTTCACCAAGGCGAATGAAAGGTGTAGGGAAATAATTTATGTGGCCCGCCCACTGCCACGCCCACAAATACAGAAGCAAAACATAGTGCGCTCATAATGTCGGGACGCTGGGTATTTCAAAGTCGGGCTTGACCGACTTTAGCTTTCTTACTTACTTAGAATTATGTTATTAGAATATAAGAAGGTTAAATGAAAAAAAAGGATACAAATAAAGAGAACTACTACTACTACTTGAAAAGAAAAGGACTCTTTTGTGTGCACAACCCTGCGATACGAACGGAGGTCGCGCAGAAGTTGTAACAATATTCTTCATGTTCCCCTGGTATCGAATACATCGACGCAAAAAAATTTTTCCGTGACGCGGAAAAAACAAAACATATTTTCAGAGGAAAATGAATAACACAACCTCGGGAATAGAAAAACAAAACAAACTTTGCTTGGAATGGAAGTGCAGAAAAATTTTGCGAAAAGCCATTTAGACAAGCTCGAAAAATGAGAGAAAATAGTAATAATACGACTATTATTGAAAGCCCTCATCGTCACATAGGCCCCCGCCCACTTCATTCCTTGCAGTGGCCATTGTCACGTACCTATGTATAGTGGCGCTACATCCCTCCGTGACGCTGTATGTGATAGTTCCGCGCGCATTGAATGCGACGGCTTTTATCCGGCGCTTCTGCCCGGTTCTGCTACTCTTCAACTTACTTCAAAAAGCTACCATAGATGAAAGTGGCTTTTCCTGGTATGCATTAGCCATGCGGTGTTTTGATTTTCATTTATATTATACTCCTACAAAATGCAAAAATAAAACCAGAAGAAAAAAGAAAATATGTACATCAAAATCGAAAAAGGTAGAAATGAATCGATGCGGACTGACAACGGAAAAGAGTGCGTTCCATTAGCAGAATTGCTTTTAAGACGCTCATGTCAAAGTGGATTATGTTAGAGTTTTTGTTAAAAAAGGATTTCAATAATTTTTCAAAAGAACTTCTGCAAAGCTGAGAAACTGTTTAAAGCTCCAGGAAACTATTAAGTAACGTTGAAAATTGTTTCAGTGTTCCCTTGACTTTTGATTATCATACACTGAGCGAAAACTCCGATTGTGTAATTAACAACGATGCGTAGTATACTACGACCGTAGTTATCTTGCATCAAAACTGTAGTACGGACGTAGTACGGACGCAAACATGACTTTAACAGCCATGCGTATTCTTTAGGAGCAAATTTCTCTACACACGTATTCAAAAAACTATTATCAAAAAACACGTAAAATAGTTTTCATTTGACTTTAAATAACATATGTTATTTAGTCCACGCGAATTATATTTCTCCGTGGCGTACGGGTAGCGTGTTCGCTCACCTTGGGCTCGGGTTCAAATCCTACAGCAGGCGAATGAAATGTGTTAAAAGTCGGAATTTTTCAAGTAAGTAAGTAAGTAAGTGAAATACTTAGCTTCCCAGCCGTATAAATAAGAGAGAAGAGAGGCCCCCATCCCGGTTTTCCAAAATCTCTGTTTTTTTTTTTTTTTTTTTGCATAAAATGTTAGTTTAAGGCTTTTTATTCCTGCAAGGTTCTTATATATTATATACCTAAATGTTATGTTATTTTTTGTACAAAATAAAAAATATAAAAAAACGCCCGTCTGACCGGGGATCGAACTCTCCGACTTGGGATTTGCTTCTAATTTCGTATTTCAACTTTTTTACTACGCTTGTGGTTATTTTAACTACGTCTGTTAATACAGCCAAATAATTGCTGTTCGTAGTTAAATTGACGTTTTTTTTATTTTTACTACGATTTTTAGCTCAGTTTACATATTGCCTAATTTTCAAGCTATCGTAAGAATTCTCACGGGCTTGATATCCCTCAAATTGATAGAATAACACCTTTTTTGTCCTTGAAGAATTGTCCTTAAAAGCAATTACAATATTTCCGATCCTGTCAGGATCATCCTGAGAATCTCTACCTTCTCTTTTTCAAAAAGGCTTTTGGGAAATTTTTGCCCTCCTCTTTAAGTCAGAGCTACATTGACTGAGGTTCTTATTTTTATAATTTCTTAAATATTCATATTAGAGCTGCAACGGATATCCCACCACTATCCGGTATCTGGCCTTAAATTTAGTATCCGTAACATTTTCACCCAAAAAAATCCATTTTCAGAGATTTTTTATTGCAGTTCGGTGCAACCGCTCGAAACAATCATTACTAAAAAGTGTGCTGTGTCAAAAAAAAAAACGTTCGAAATTTTTTCTACCAAACGGCAACGCTCAGAATCATTGCTACGCCATTCAATATGGCTTTAAAATTCAAAAATATATTTAAAAAAAAAAATTATATATCCGGCCTGGCAACCAGCCGGTTATCCGGTATCCGGCATTCGGCCGGATACACTATCCGTTGCAACACTTATTCATATGAATGCACAAAGGGCTGGCTATACCTCGCTTATTTATACCGTACCCTAATGAATGAGAACCACTCCCAAGCCACATGTATTTCCATCGATCAGCTTAATGAAAACTATTGCATACATTGAGGTGCTTGGATTGAAAACTTTTTATATCACATCCCCTCGTCTCAAAGTACCTATTCCAGTTGATGAAGACAACTCATTGAGATATGAGCTTCGAATGTATTTTGATGTGTTGTCAAAATAATTTGTGGATGCGATACAATTATGCGCTGTTATCAAAATGATAAATATGTTTATACATTTGAAAAAAAAAAAAAAAAAAAACAAAACTTAATTACACGACTAAACGCCACTTACAAACGATGTCGGCTAGTACCAGCCTTTTCAGTTGCTCCATTCACTAATCCACCGCTGTACGTCGTGACGTACGGATTGCCCTCATCCGCCCCCATTAAACGAAATATAAATAATTTTTTCTCATGAAAATTCACTTGTCACGCTTGCGTGTGCATATGTGTGTGCGTCTGTGTGCGCTTTTTTGTTTTTGTATAATTCACTTAATTTCTCTCGTAGTGCCTGCAATGTGGGAAAGTTTGCGTGAGGTCTTAAGCCTGTTGCTCAGTGCGACATTTCAAATGCCATGAATTCTTTTTACGAAGCTTTTCTCACTTGTGGCATTTGTTTACGTATGTATCGCTTATCACATGCTTTACGTGCCAACAATTTAGTGTGATGGCTGCCCGTGCGGGCGACGCGACGGTCGGGCGTGTTTGTTATTAAATTAAGTGGCTCAAGCATAACAGCATTCAAGAGAAAAATAATTGCATAATTATATGATATGAATGTCAAAACATTATAAGAACGAAACGAAACAAAGTGAAAAACAAGTTGAGTAGGTATGCTTAATGCTGCGGCAATGGGCTTTTAATTTCCGTGGTAAAGAAAAATGTTAGTGCTATAGAAAAGAGAAATGGAAAAATTTATCGCTCCCCTTCAAATATGCTAAGTATTTCAGCATTGAAGACATTGATTTCCGTTCTTTTGTTTGTCATTGCATTTGATTTTCATTTATTTTCATTTCTATTTTCAGTCTACTTAAATTTCCAAACCACCCCAACTACCCCCAACCCCACCCAATGTTATTTCTTCACATCAAAGTGATAGACTGAATCAAAGCATTTAATTCCGAGTAAGTGTTTTCTAATGGGCGTCTAAAAGCTCGCCACAATGTGCGCTTTCAACTTTTGAACACAATTTTTAAATTTTTTTATTTTTTATTCTTTGTTAATTTTTCTGTTTTTATTTTTGCTTTTAAAAAAGTTCGTTTGACACGCAAACTTTCTCATGCAAAAAAAACCAACAACAACGACGATAACAAAAAAAAGGTGTTTCGGGGAAAACAAAAGCGCGTGTGAGAGAAATAGAGGGTGAGAGTGAGAGGGGTGGGAAGGGGGGTGCGAAAAGTTTTGAATGGAGAATCATGATTATATGTAGCCCATTTCTGGGTGCCTGTTGACATTTGTAAATACGTTTAATGCATATATGGCGTGTTTAATGTGATGTTAAAGATTCATTAAAACACTGATTTTGTCTGTTGATTGGGGCGGATTTCATTTGACATTTATTCTTACAGCTAGATAGTAAAACCATTTTTTTCCATTTGGTTCTTTTCGTTGTCAAGAATGAGAGGAATCTTACCAAGTTAAACATCAAGTCCGATAATAGCATGTTCATCGTTTTTAAATTCATTTTCGCTTAAAAAAAATTCATTAAAAAAATTTAAAAAAATATTTTAGAAAATATTCACTGATTGTAGGCATTGAAAAATTTCATTTGCATATATTTGTGTAAAATCCCTTTAATCCTTATGAACTTGTTAAAGTTTTAACTTTTGCATAATATAAAGCGCTAGGCTGCATCTAAACAGCTTTTAAATAAAAAAAAATTGAAACAAGTAAGGGTGTTACAGTCAGGCTAGCCTGACAATAGAATACCCGACACAGACACACGTGTTCAAAAAATTTTTAATATCAAGAGGTGTTTAAGGCCATAAGGGGCCCAATATACCGACTTTTGTTAAATTTCTTTATGAAAACTGCCCCTTTACCACGCCCACTTTTCCAATTTTTTGGAATTCTAATCGGAGGCTTAGATATACGCTCAAATCCTAAGTTTCATTGAAATATTTAGACAAAGTCCGATTTTGGGGCAGTTTTGAGATTTTATGTATGGTCTATCTCGACTGCTTCTGGGTGTTTCACACCACCACACAAACGCAATATATTATATCTTTGACACAGAGTGTGTATAAACCACAACAACAACGGAATTTAGCGCCATAACTCGAAATTATTTATTTTTCATGTTAAATTAAAAGTCGCGTGGCCGCTATTTGCTGTCAACACATTTTCGCATATTTGCACGGCTTTCATGACTAATTTTATGCGCCAAAAAATATGCATATATTAACGTTTTGCAAACATCCGTAGAAAGTCAATTGCATGCACAAAAGTACACGTACATGTGTACATGATTGTGTTTCTAGGCACATGCGTATGTCTGTATGGTCATGTGGGTGCGTGGGTGCATGTGTTCTCGCGTATTTATATGAAGCATATTTAAATATTTGTCGCGCACTCAGAGAAAGGCATATGTCCAATGGAATAATGTAAAATGGCTATATTTGCGAATTTCCATGCAAAATTTTACGCTCGCCTGTATTCCGATTGGGAGCCCATTAAAATAATAATAATAATAATAATAATAATAATAATAATAATAATAATAATAATAATAATAATAAATAATAATAATATAATAATAATAATAATAATAATAATAATAATAATAATAATAATAATAATAATAATATTTTATTTTTTTTTTTTTTTTTTTTTTTTGTGCGGTGAGGAGGTCAAAAATTTTTTCGGACTACCAGCATCCGTCCTTGCTGGGCGTGTGGTGATTCCACTAAAAAACGTCCCCCTCTCTTCTCATTGGGATTCCTACCCTGGAAACGCTGTAGCAATACTTCGGGGTAGGGCCCAGTTTTGGTCATTATCTGACGCTTCTCTCAATAACCCTGCGGCCGGGTCTCGCTTTCATGCATTTATTTACCAGTCTGTATGATTCGACTGGGGCAATCGGTAAGCACCGCGACTCGGGAGAGGCGGGGCCGTCAAACCCGTGACCCGTGCCATGGGGTCTCCCTGCCTAAAAAGTCTATTTTGTTACTTAGTTTGTACTCGTTTCTTCAGCTATGGCGATGTCTAGGTCTTTCTTTTTCGATTTAAGAGTCGCTTCGGCGAATTTTTTTTCTTTTTTTTTTTTGCGGGTAAGGCGTAGGTGAAATGCATCATGCACCATCAGCTGGGCGTCCCCAACTGGTGTGCCGGACTCCTACCGGCTAAAACACCCGTACCTCTTTCTCTTCTAGGACTCTCCTCCCCGGGACCGCTTGCGCATTACTTCGGGAGGCTCCTTTTTTTCGGAAATCTATGCCGTTATTGATTCGTAAGACCCGCGTCCAGGCCCTCCGCTTCTACGCTATGTGTTTCTGCATCTTGGTCTGCCTTCTTCATAATAAGCACTCTTTTCACGAAATCTGCGACTAGGCGCCAATTCTGTTGGCCTTCTATCATTGCTGTTGTTAAGTTTCCAACAGCCAGTTGGTTCGTTTGCCTCTCAATATAACTTCGCCACTCTGACCATCTCGCGCATTCGAAAAATGTGTGCTCTGCGTCATCTTCTGTTGCATTACAATATATACAGCGTGGATTTCGTGCTTTGCCGATTTGGTAAAGATATTTCCTGAAGTATCCATGGCCTGAGAGAAGTTGTGTCAGGTAATAGTCAACCTCACCGTTTTTTCTATTATGCCATGGTTCGATTCGTGGTATCAGCCGTGCTGTCCATCTGCCTGTGGTTTCAGAGTCCCACTCGCGCTGCCATGTGTCTATTGTCCCTTGTCGTAGTTCAGAGACGCTCGTAGAGCTAGCATTTCTGTTTGTTTTGAGTTGCCATATTTTTAGTCTCTCTTCTGCCAGGAGGTCAATGGGAATCGCCCCTGCTATTATTAAAACTGCCGGTCCAGAGACTGTGCGATAGGCTGAAGCTATCCTCAGTGCAGCATTTCTCTGTATAGATCTCAGTTTATTTCGTCTGCATGCTGCTTTCAGGGTTCCCGCCCAGATTTCGCTGCCGTAGAGTAGTATGGAGTTTGTTACCTCGAGAAGGAGTTTTCGTTTACTCTGTTGCGGTCCTCCAACGTTGGCCATTAGTCTGCTGAGAAAGGATGTCACCTTGGCGGCTTTTGCTGAAGCATATTGGAGCTGTGCCCAGAATGTTAGCTTCGGATCCAGCCTGACTCCCAGATACCTTATACTTTCTCGGGTTTTCAGAGTTTCTTCGTTGACACGCATCGGTATCTCGTAGCTGATGTGACTCTTGGTCAGAAGCAGCAGCTCTGTCTTTTGAACTGCAAGCTGCAGTCCGTGCGCCTCCAGCCACGCACATGTTCGCAACATGACTTGAGTGAGCTTTCGTTGTGCACCTTCGGTGTCTCTGGCCGTGATAACAGCTGCTACGTCGTCTGCATATCCCACCAGGAAGGTGTTGTCTGGCATCTCAATTTGAAATATCTCATCGTACGCAATATTCCATAGGTCACGGCCCAATATAGAGCCCTGGGCGGCACCTGCTATGATCTTCATTGTTTTTGGTCCTGCTGTGGTATTGTAGATCAGTTCGCGGTCTCGAAGGTAGCTCTTAACTATCTCGAGCAAGTTGGCTGGCACTTGGAAGCGCCGCTGGAGTGCATTTAGGATGTCGACCCATCGCGGGCTATTAAAAGCGTTTTTCACATCTAATGTAGCCAGCAGTACCACCGGCCTTGAGAAGTGATCTCCCCGGTGGGTTTGCTTAGCCGCTTCCACTACTTCGTGAATAGCCCCAATTGTTTATCTTCGAGGTCTGAAGCCATGCTGTTTTGAGCTAAGTCCACCTCTGGCTTCAATAGCCGCAGCAATCCGGGGCTTTAGGAGTTTTTCGTACAGTTTCCCAGCCACGTCAAGCATGCATAAAGGACGATATGCCGACGGTGTTTCTGTGTCGCTATTAGGTTTGGCGATGAGTACCAGCTGCTGTTTCTTCCAGACTTTCGGGAAGACTCTCTCTCTCAGGCATGCATTGTACATGCGGAGGAGTGCTTGGGGGCGCTTTTGTGATAGCTCTTTTATAACCTCTGGAGGTACTTTGTCTGGCCCGGGGACTTTCCCGCTTTTTATCGTTCCGGCTGACTTCCCCAATTCTTCCTCAGTAAAGGGTGGCATTGGTGGCATCTCATCAGTGTTAGAATCGTCTGGGAGCATTTCATGCAATGGAAAAAGTGTTTGCACTATGCTTTTGGTGGTGTGCTCGTCCATATCATGAGTTGCTTGTCTAGTGTTAAGCTTTTGCATAGCAATCTTATAGCCCAGGCCCCAGGGGTTTCTGTTTACATCTCGACAGAGCTCCTCCCACTTTTTTTTCCTACTGTCGATTATGGCTGCTTTAAGAGCTTTTTTCGCTTTTTTATATTGCTCAGGCGAGGTTGCGCTGGGATCAATCCGTCTTCTTCTGGTGTAAATTCGGCGTTGTTTGTGACATTCCTCTCTAAGCTGCGCTATATCCTGGTTCCACCAGTACACCGTTTTCGTATTCCTTCTCAAGGAAGTCTTAGGCATGGAAGCCTTGCAGGCTTTTTCAATGCAGCCCATTGTTGTACTTACAATATCTGTTGCAATATCGCTGCTGGGTATTAGAGTCATTTTTCTGTCAAACTCTGCAAGTAGAGCTTCGTTGTTTAGCCTCTTTGCATTCCACCTTTTAGGTTGGCGCCTCCATGGTTCACTTGGAGGTCCTGGATCTGCTGAATCAGCTGTAAAGGTTATGTACTGGTGGTCGCTGCCTGTGTAGTCTTCAACGACACTCCATCCCTTAACTTTGTTGAGGTACGATTCTGACACCAGTGTGATATCAGGATTTGATCCTTTGCACCCTGGTCTTTAGTACGTCCTTGTGGCTCCATTGTTAAGAACAACCAGATTTACTCTTACTGCCATGTCCAAGATTTTGCGACCTCTAGAATTGCTATTTGGCATGCCCCATTCCATCGCTCTTGCATTTAAGTCTCCGGCAAGGATGATTTTACCTTCTACAGATCGCACTCTATATTCAATTTCATTAAGCTTCCTTTCGAAAGTCATGATATCATCACTTGGGGTAAGGTAACAGCTGATCACAGAGACCTCTTTTATTTTTGCGCTTACAAATCCATTTTCTTGATGAAGATGCGTTGGATGTAGATTACTAGATGGAGGGATCCAAAGAGCAGCTGTTCTTGAGGTATCCTCTAGCCATATTATTCCCCGTTTCTCTGCGTACTGTTCACTTATAACGACTATGTCGATGTCCTTCTCTATCACCATTTTTGAGAGAAGAGCATCTGCAGTTCTGCAACGGTGCAGATTTGCTTGCAGTACTCTCATGCTCTAATGTTTCTGCCAGACTGAGGCCTGCATCTGCTTGAGCCAGGAATATGGTCAACGTTTTTGGATCCGCTTTGTGTGCATATGCAACACTTGGGCTTGTTTTTGCAATCCCGAATCTTATGTCCGCTAACACCGCAGCGGATGCATATGCCGGCGCCTTTCCTATCTGGGCCGCTACATTTATCTTGCATGTGGCCAACAGCAAAATATCTATAGCAACGTTTGTTCTCCTGGCAGTGTCGCGCTCTGTAGCTGATCATCCCTATTTTGATCCTCTCTGCTTGAAGTATAATTTTGGCTGCCTCTTGGGATAGCTCTACGAAAGCTCTTCGCGGCTCTCTTAGATTTGCTCCTGTTATGCGTACCAAAACCTCCTCTTCTGGCTTTTGAAGGGCGCTTCTAATTGCAGTTCGTACTTCTTCTTCGTCTGCGCACGAGTCCAAGTCCCGAAACACAAGTTGTGCCATTGGCTTGAGCTCGGAAACTGTTGCCTCCTCGGTCAGTCTTGCCTTGACGGTTTCAAAAATTCATCTTTTTTTCCTCCTCTTTCGAGTTTTAGGAGAATGTCACCTGCCCTTGTCTTCCTGATATATCGAATCCTTACCTGTGCGTCTTCTGGCTTTACCTTTTGCCTTAGGTTTCTGAGGACATCCGCATAGCTGTGACCGTCTTTCGGTTTAACAAGAACAGCGTCTGGTCGCTGTTTTGGTTTTTTGGCCTTGACTTGTTTAATATGCTTAGGATTTGTTGCTTCACTAAGCGCCTCCGCTGGTTGTGGTGATTTTTGGCTTTTCAGAGCACTCTGTTTTTTTCGAGTGACGGTTTGCCAAATCTCCGGGTCATTGTCTCTCAGCCTCTTCCCATTATCGGGCTCAATAGGGCTAGTAGCGATCCGCTTTGGCTGCGCTGGCGATGGTCTGGCTATCTGTGGTGTAGCCGCCCTACTCTGTGCTCGCTGCTGCTTTGCTGTGAGTTTTGTTTCCTTCTCGGTTTTCATCCAGCTTCGCCGGTAACTTTCCATGACGTCCAAAAGTTCTTCGATTTCTGCTACGCCATTCTTTATATCCATGGTCACGTTTCTCTGCCTAAGAAAGGCTTGCTTCATTCGGCAGAGTACACCTTTGCATTTCCCAATTGTCTCTTCTTCCAAATTCCTCATTTTTAGAATGTATTCTTGTCGCGGGGAGCTCTGCGTTCCTACAATCTTCCCTACCGTTGTTTGGGTTGGCTTCTTCTTTTGCGGTGCAGTGGCACATGAGGTCAGAACCTTGTCGGTCGCTCCGGTCGTCGCTGGTGACCGGTCTTCTAAATTGGAAGTCGCATTCGGCTGTGTTAGGATGTGGATAGCCCCAGTGGTCGCGCGAGTGCTTACGGGCGAATGAATTGTTTTCCTACTGCCGCCGAAAACTTCGCCATACCCTTCGTTCGTGCAAATCTTGTCGGTATGATTTGCGCTCTCTGTTTGTTTTTCGTTTCTGCTATCGTGGTTGGTTTCTGTTAAAGTATTCATTCTAGTGGGTCTCAACTTCAGGATCGTTATTTACTACACGAGAGTACAGTCGCTCCATTGTCCCCATGGTTGCCTGTGCGCGCAGTGAGGTCCGATGCGAGGGTTGACCCCAGGTCTTATGAACGCTGGAGTTCAGAGCCAGGACGAGTGTTAGTCAGGACCGCTATCAACTGAGCCTGTACTGTCAACTTAATGATGTCGTGGTTTGAGCGTTTCCCGAAGACTTGCTAGGTTTTAATGAGACGGATGCATCAGCCACATTAGCGTGTTAGCTATTTCCTCTAAATGTCACTCTAGAGTATTCAGGTAACACAATATGACCTCAACAAGCCCATATCAACAATGTCCAATAAATGTCCATATTCGAAGTCCATGTTCAGTAGTTTCCAGGTCTTTCGCCGTCGGTTATCATAAGCAATGTCCATGTTCCCTTCCGTGTCGTCGCCACCTGAAGCATTTAGCTGCCAGGCCGCCGTTCTCGTTAGTTCGCCAGTCGGTCAGGTATGACTTCAGGCTATCCAGGGCCACCACATGGAGGTGAGAATCGACTTGAAGTGGGCGCGACAAGGATTGCTCTGGCCCACACCAAGTTGTAGGCAGTCAGGAGCGTTACCTTGTGCCCCCACTCCCATGACCTCAAAATAGTTATAATTATCATAATAATAATAAAAATAATAATAAAAATAATAATAATAAAAATAATAATAATAATAATATAAAATAATAATAATAATAATAATAATAATAATAATAATAATAATAATAATAATAATAATAATAATAATAATAAAATCTAAGCGTTTGTACCCCAGTTTAGGGGCGGCTTGGATACTTTAAATCCATAAAGCGTCTGTTCTAAGTTGGGCGGCATTATGGTCAGCGTCTGTTCCCCTGGTGAGGGGCGGCTGGGTCAATAAGATGGAAAACTTTAAACCAACCTGGTAGTAGGTATAAAGTATGAGTTCATATGAAAATGCAAACAATGAACAATTTAGATACGGGGGAATCGGATAGCCCCACTGCGTCGGGATCGCATAACTCCCGCGTGCAGAGCTTGGTGCCTGGGTCTTGCACGATAAGTCAGCCACAGCACAACAGAAATAGAACATCACAGCAGGCCAGTGATCAGCAGGTGCACTCCGATACAGCTCTCACTGCGTCCGGCAGACCGCGACAGCGCAAAAAATGGACAAATACTGTAAACGAAGGTCTCTTGCGCGCGTACTATATAGCGACAGATAATGGAAGAAATATGACAGGATATAGATCAACTCTTCGTACCATATTCGTAAACCAACACCCAGATTTCGATGGTACAGAACAACGTTTGGCAGATCAAATCCGAGCAATTCACACCAACAATCTTATAGCTGAACCGAGACGACAAAATATAAGAAAATCACTTGCAGAAATACAAAATACTGAACCCACAGAAGGTATAGTTGTTGAGAACGAACCTGGACAAAATGTGGATTACCAATCTGAGCAAATTGTAACCGGAAATTTGTTCAACATTAACCATATAAGGCAAGGTACAGAAATTGAAAATAGCCAAAGTATGACCAGAAATGCGTTGGTTATCAATTCAGAAAGATTAAGTTACACGTATGAGCAGCAGTATGAAATATATTCCAACCTGGATCCAGCTATAAGACCACGAATACCTAAAATTAATTCAAGCAAACAACTAAGCATTATAATCCACACGATGAATAATAGTATTCTACCATCACGATTGAACGATGTCTTCACAATTGACGAACTTCACCTAGTAATATATGTAGCTGCCATAACTACTGCCATTGAATTGGGATTAAGAATTACACCCCAAAATGCTGATAGAAGAAGGAGGGCAATTACGAATAATTATAACAGAAACAGTACCCTTCTAAGAATTTAGGAAAAAATAGACAAACTCCGAGCAGACCTTGAAAGACTTAATAGGTACATTGAAGGAGACAATACTAGAAGACTAAGTAACAAAGTTAACCGGATATTAAAGGCATACAATATTCACACGCGATACGAGCTGAACAACTCAAATTTAATTTCTACAAGAGACACTATTCGACAAAAGCTTTATATTCAAAGAGCAAAGCAGAGAAAATAAAAGCTATCAAACCAAAGAAGGGAAAATAACAAATTGTTTCGCGAAAATGAAAAGAAGTTTTATAGAAAATTACGCTCAAATTAAAGTACACAAACTGATACCTTGCCAGATAAAGACGACATAGAAAACTATTGGAAGTCGGTCTGGTCTACAAGTGAATCCCATAACAAAAACGCACAATGGATCAGAAGGGAAAAAGAAAGGTCCCAACATCTCAATATGAAAAACTATATCTTGACGTACGGCCAAGTTAAAAGAATCATAATTAAGATGCACAACTGGAAATCACCAGGGCCAGATCATGTCCAAAACTTTTGGTTGAAAAAGTTACATTCAACACATGCTAAACTCACAGATCTTTTAAACGAATGCATTCGAGACCCCTCTAAGTTTCCAGAAAGACTTACTACAGGAAAAACGTATTTGATGGCAAAGAGCGGTGGATTCGGGGGTAATCCGGCAAAGGGTCGACCAATTACATGTTTACCCACAATTTATAAAATAATGACAGCGTGCCTTAGTGACCTTATAACAGACCACTTAACACGCAATAATGTCATATGTTGGGAGCAAAAAGGATGCCGAAAATTTTCAAAAGGCTACAAAGAACAACTCACGATCAACCAAATCATCCTTGAGCAAGCAGCTAAGAAAAATAGGAATATACATATGTGCTACTTCGACTACATGAAAGCATTCGACAGCCTTCCCTACAGTTGGTTACTAGAGTCTCTAAGTATTTACGGGGTTCACCCGATGATTATTAATTTCCTCCAACATAATATGACCCATTGGAAAACGTGTATAGAAGTCCGTTCTACGAATAACTTCATAGGAACAGGATGGTTTGATATCAGAAGAGGTATCTTTCAGGGGGATTGTCTCTCTGCTTTATGGTTTTGCGTAGCATTAAACCCACTGAGCCACCTATTAAAAGAAACAAAATATGGCTTTAATGTAAAAGGAGACTCCGGTGAACAGAAAATAAATCATCTTATGTATATGGACGATCTAAAAATATAAGCGTCGACACGAGATAAGCTGGAACAGCTTATAAAAATTGTAGAGAACTTTAGTATGGATATAGGCATGCGATTAGAAATGGAAAAGTGTAGAAAACTAAGTGTTATACGCGGAAAAATAACGAGAATGGAAAATAATGAAGACGGAGAGTAATCCATAAAAGATATGGAAGAGGCAGAAATTTATAAATACTTGGGAGGACAACAAAGGAGGATCGAACAAAAGAAGGTTAAAGAAAAACTTTTTAATGAGTTTAAAGGGCGCATACATAAATTAGCAAAAACTAATTTGAATGGCAAAATGCTTATAAAAGCAATTAATACGTTTGCCATACCCATACTAACATATAGTTTCGGTGTTATAAAATGGACAAAGACCGAAATACAGGCCATGCAGCGCAAAATAAGAACAATGCTGACAGAATATAAATTCCATCACCCGAAATCTTGCTGTGAAAGGATGACTTTGCCACGAAATGAAGGAGGAAGAGGATTAATCGACCTCCAAACCATACACGACAATCAAGTGCTATCATTGAGAGAATTTTTTCATAACGCTGCTGAAAGAAACACATTGGTCCGAATTTTATCAGAAGCGGACAAGAACCTGACGCCACTAAATCTTAGTGGTGAGTTCCACAAAGAAGCACAAGGGCGAGAGATAAGAGAACAAAGCTGGGCGCTGAAACCTCTACATGGGAAATACTACAGATCCTTAAATACAGAAGATATTGATAAGACTCTGTCAAACAAATGGCTACTAAATGGAAGTTTGTTTGCTGAAACTGAGGGTCTAATGATCGCGATCCAGGACCAAGTCATTCCCACAAAAAACTATTGTAAATATATAATGGGAGACACCACAATAACAGATGATAGCTGTCGCAGATGCGGACAGCAACCCGAAACAATTGACCATGTTCTGTCAGGATGCACGTGTATGGTTCAAAATGAGTATACAAGAAGACACAACAATGTGGTTAAAATACTGCATCAGCGTATATGTCACAATCTGAAACTAAATGAAAATAGGAATGTACCATATTACAAATATGTTCCAAAAGCAGTAATTGAGAACAATGAAAAAAAGGTTTACTATGACAGAAAAATATATAGTGATCACACAAGACTGCATAATAGACCTGATATAACATTGGTGGATAAAAGAAGCAGGAAATGTTTCTTCATTGACGTTGCCATACCATCAACAAAGAATGTAGGACGAACATATAATGAGAAATTGCGGAGATACAGCGATCTGGCCGTAGAAACAAAACGAAACTGGAACCTACAAGCAATAGATGTAATCCCGATTGTAATAAGCAATGAAGGATTAATCCCAAAAAAATTATTGCGCAATATATCAAAACTCGGATTAAAACAAAACATCATTGATTTGATGCAAAAAAGCGTTATAATAGATGCCTGTCATATTACCCGAAAATTTATAAATATAAATTAGAATCAAAAACAATGCATTTTGTATTTGGCTGAGGCCACCTCAATGCATGGTGCTACCCATAAAGGAGAAAAAACAAAACAATAATAATAATAATAATAATAATAATAATAATAATAATAATAATAATAATAATAATAATAAATAATAATAATAATAATAATAATAATAATAATAATGATAATAATAATAATAATAATAATGATAATAATAATAATAATAATAATAATAATAATAATAATAATTTTTTTTTTTTTTTTTTTTGTGCGGTGAGGAGGTCAAAAATCCTTTCGGACTACCAGCATCCGTCCTTGCTGGGCGTGTGGTGATTCCACTAAAAAACGTCCCCCTCTCTTCTCATTGGGATTCCTACCCTGGAAACGCTGTGGCAATACTTCGGGGTAGGGCCCAGTTCTCGTCATTTTCTGACGCTTCTCTCAGTAACATTTGCGTCTGGATTTAGGTCGCGACTTCTGTCGAGCTCTTTCTTTTTGGTCTCCAGAATTTTCTTCACGTATGATTCTATAAGGGCCCAGTTTTCTTCCCTTTCCGTCATTTTGGCGACCAAATTTTCTGGGTGGAGTGGTCCGACTTGTTCTTCTAGCTGCATTCTTAGTGTTGCCCATCTTCTGCATTTGAAGAAAGTGTGTTCGGCATAGTCGCTGTCGCTGTCTCCGTAGATACAATCTGGTCGGTCGGTCTTTCGCACGAGGTACAGGTACTTGCGAAAATACCCATGGCCTGAGATCATTTGTGTGAGATAGTATCCTACTTCACCAAATTTCCTGTTTATCCACGCCGCTATGGTAGGTATAAGTCTCGCTGTCCATCTTCCACGGCTTTCTGTTTGCCATCGCTCTTGCCAGATCTGAAGGCTTTCCAACCGGGAATTTTCCATGTTCGACGGCTGGTTTTCCTGTTTTGCTTTCCAACGCTTCCGTCTTTCACGCACAAGTATGTCGATTGGAATGCTTGCGCTGATTACCAGCACGGCAGTTTCGGACACTGTGCGGTACGCTGATGCTACTCTCAGAGCTGCAGTTCTTTGTATTGCCGCGAGAGTTTTCCTGTGGCATTTTTTCTTTAAAGCGTCACCCCATATTTCGCAGCCGTAAAGCAGGATGGATAACACGGTTTCCATGAGCATCTTTCGCTTGCTTTGTGTAGGGCCACCCACGTTTGCCATCAGCCGGCTTAGTGAAGCTGTTATTTTACCAGCCTTTGTCGCCGAGTTTTGCAATTGTGACCAGAAGCTTAACTTAGAGTCTAGGCAAATACCCAGGTATTTAACTGTCTTTTGCGTACGTAGTGGGTTTCTCTGGAAGTGCATCTCGACTTCTAGTTGTATACGTCGCCTAGTTAGAAGGAGTAGCTCGGTTTTCTCTGTTGCCAGTTTAAGGCCGTGGGAGTCTATCCATCTCTGGGTTCGCATCATGACCATGTTGAGTTTCCTCTGCGCCTCTTCGGTGTTGCGCGCAGTTATTACTGCCGCAATATCGTCGGCGAAAGCAATAAGGTGCGTGTCATCTGGCATTTCCACTTCGAGAATGGCGTCATAACTTAAGTTCCAAAGATCTGGTCCTAGTATTGACCCTTAATAATAATAATAATAATAATAATAATAATAATAATAATAATAATATCCCGGCTTCGCGGGATGGGGGTGGCGCGATATGCTGAGCTCAGGCTACCGGACGGGTCCTCAGGTTGTGGATGGAGGAACGGCCATCAGATATGATGGCCAGCTGCGAATAAGGTTTACCAAATAAGCAGTCCCGAACAAAGAGCGGGGGATGGCTATGGGTGTGGTGAAGCAAGAATAGGAGTGTTCTTGCTTCCAAAAAATACTACAAGCTCGAATCCAGCCCCGCTGAGGCGAGCTGACACCGCCTTCAAAGTGTCTTCTCCAACTTCAAATCCCTCACAAACCCTATAGCGTCTGACCCATAATGAGCGGCTTATAGGTCAGCGTCTGTTCCTCAAGTTAGAGGCGGCTGTTTATGCATTAACCTGGTAGAAGGTATAAAACACAAATAACAACAATGAATAACAATGAAGAAAGAAATTTTCAGGGGAATTCGGATAACCCCACCGCGTCGGGATCGCATAACTCCCGCGCACAGAATTTGGTACCTGGGTACTGTGCGACAAGTGGGCCACAGAACAACAGAAATAGAACACACATACAGCCCAGTGAAGAGCAGGCACATTCTGATGTAGCTCTCACTGCAGCTGGTAGACCAAGGCAGCGCAGAAAATGGACAAATATAGTAAATGAAAATTTATTACGCGCTTACTACATAGCAACAGATAATGAACGAAATATGACAGGCTACCGAACAACACTTCGTACAATTTTCATAGCGCAACATCCTGATTATGATGTAACGGAACAACGGTTATCAGACCAAGTTCGAGTAATACTTAGAAATAACCTAATTAATGAACCGAGACGTAAAGCAATTAGAGAATCCATTTCGGAAGTACAAAATAACGTGTCTAATGAACCAGAACCAGAAGAAGTACAAGAAAACCATATCGGCGAAGAAAATATCGATGAACACAATGCTGCAGAGAATATTTCTAGCCAAAATGTAGAGCAACTAAGAGCTAACGAACACCCTGTAGCAGAAAATAACGCTGACCCTTTAAGAAATAAATTAAATGAGGTGTTCGTCCAACAACTTGAAATTTACAGTAATCTTGATGCACCTGTGAGACCACGTATACCAAAGTTAAACTCCAGTAAAAAATTAAGCATCGTTATTGATCACATGAATAAAGAAATTATACCAAACAGAATATTAGATATAACCACGCTCAAAGACTTACATATGATTGTCTATGTTTCTGCTATAACGATAGCCATTGTAATGGGCTACCAAATAAGACCTGTGACTGAAAGACCGAGAAGAGTCAGACATAACCAAAATATGGAACATACATTACAAAGAATACACCTTAAAATTGACAATCTTAGAGGAGACCTAGAAAGACTAAATAAATTTATGGACGGAAATCCAACAAGAAGACTAAAGAATAAAACTCGTAAAATATTGAAGGCATACAACGTTCACACACGCTATGAGATAAATAATTCGAATCTGATCCTCACAAGAGATACGATAAGGCAAAAATTGTGTATTCAAATAGCAAGGCAGAGAAAATATAAACTATCTAACCAAAGGAGAGAAAATAATAAAATATTTCAACAAAATGAAAAGCAGTTCTACAGAAAACTTCGCACACCGTGCAGCACGGAGAATGATACGATACCTAGCAAAGAAAATACTGAACATTACTGGAAATCAGTTTGGTCTACAAATGAAAAGCATAACGAAAATGCTCAGTGGATCAAAAAAGAAAAAGAAAAGTTTCAAGGAATAGAAATGACAAATTATCTCTGCACAAATGCTCAAGTTCAACGCATAATATCTAAAACTCACAATTGGAAAGCACCTGGGCCTGATCATATACAGAACTTTTGGTTCAAAAAACTTTACTCGATACATGACAAATTGACCCAGCTTATAAATGAGTGTATACAGAACCCCACGAGGTTTCCGGATATATTTACTAGAGGTAAAACATATCTGCTGCCAAAAGGCAATGGTTTTAGAAATAATGCAGCAAACGGACGCCCAATCACCTGCCTCCCGACAATATTCAAAATAATGACTGCTTGCTTAAGTGATACTATAAATAATCATTTGGAACAAAATAATATTCTCAATCAAGAGCAGAAAGGATGCCGAAAACATGCAAAAGGTTGCAAAGAACAGCTTACAATAGATCAAATAATATTGGAACAAGCTGCAAAGAAACATAGGAATTTACATATGTGCTTCATCGATTATATGAAAGCCTTTGACAGTGTCCCTCACAGTTGGCTAATTGAAGTATTACGAATTTATAGAATTCACCCCACAATTATAAACCTCCTTCAATATAACATGACCCATTGGCGGACAAACATTGAAATCTCGACTAAAAATGAGACTATTAAAACAAATGAAATTAACATCCAACGAGGAATATTCCAAGGCGACTGTCTGTCTGCTTTGTGGTTCTGTGTGGCGCTAAACCCACTTAGTAACTTACTCAGAGATACAAGGTACGGATTCAAAATAAAGGGCGACGATCACGAACAAAGATTAAATCATCTAATGTACATGGATGACTTAAAAATATATGCTTCAAATCGAGATACACTGGACCAACTAATAAAAGTTGTTGACAAATTCAGCAAAGATATCGGAATGAAATTTGGTCTCAACAAATGCAAGAAGATCAGTGTCGTGGGAGGAAAAATAAAGAGAATGGAAAACTATGATGAAACAGAACCAGCAATTAAGGATATGGAAGAAGAAGAACTATACACATACCTCGGAATGGCACAAAATAAGAGAATTGACCAAAAGAAAGTAAAAGATAAACTGATTAATGAGTTTAAAAGTCGAATTCATAAAATAGCGAAGGCAAATCTTACCGGAAAATTTTTAATAAAAGCTATAAACACGTTTGCTATACCAATTTTAACGTATAGCTTTGGCGTTGTTAAGTGGTCAACAACAGACATACAATCATTACAACGAAAAATAAGAACAATGCTTACGGAATATAAGTTTCATCATCCGAAATCATGCTGTGAACGGATGACAATGTCAAGGAAGGAAGGAGGAAAGGGGCTGATTGATCTCCAAACGATACATGATAACCAAGTATCTTCTTTAAGAGAATATTTCCGAGAAAAGGCACAGACCGATATACTCACAAGAGTAATAATGGAAGCGGACAAAAATCTAACTCCATTAAACCTGAATGGTGAATTCCAAAGGAAAGCGGATAGCCGGGAAACAAGAGAACGAACATGGGCAATCAAACCACTACACGGAAGATTTTATAGATCCATTAATGCTGAAAATGTTGATAAGATTATGTCAAACAAATGGCTAATGAATGGGAATATATTTGCCGAGACCGAAGGACTTATGATTGCGATCCAGGACCAGGTTATCCCAACAAGAAATTATTGTAAACATATAATTGCGGATGCCTCAGTAACTAATGATAAATGTCGAAGATGCGGCGAACGATCTGAAACAATAGAGCATATCCTTTCAGGATGTACATGCCTGGTCCAGACAGAATATATGCGACGACACAACAATGTGGCTAAAATATTACATAAGAGCATATGTAAAAAATATGGATTCAGCGGGGAAGACATACCTTACTATAGATACATACCCCAAGTAGTACTGGAAAACAATGAGGCAAAAATATATTATGATCGAACGATTTATACGGACCATACCCGACTGCATAATAGGCCCGATATAACTATTTACGACATAAGAAATCGAAAAGGATATTTAATAGATATTGCAGTTCCATCAACGAACAATATGATACGAACGTATAACGAAAAGTGCAATAGATACGCAGAGCTGGCCGTAGAAACCAAAATAAATTGGAAGCTAAAAGATATTGAAATAATCCCGATCATAATAAGCGCCGAAGGAGTGATCCCAAAGAGTTTGTCATCGCATATAAGAAAACTCGGACTAAAACAAAGTGTTATTGACATCATGCAGAAGAGCGTCGTAATTGATTCCTGTCATATTACAAGAAAATTCTTAAATATTAATTAGTGAAGTAGTGAATTATACATTTTGTATTTAGCTTAGGCTACCAAAATGTATTATACTAACCCATTAAGGAGAAAAATAATAATAATAATAATAATAATAATAATAATAATAATAATAATAATAATAATAATAATAATAATAATAATAATAATAATAATAATAATAATAATAATAATAATAATAATAATAATAATAATATTTTTTTTTTTTTTTTTTTTTTTTTTTTTTTTTTGATGCGGCGAGGAGGTCAAAAATCCTTTCGGACTGCCAGAAATACGTCTTTGCTGGGTGTGTGGTGATTCCACTAAAAAACGTCCCCCTCTCTTCTCGTTGGGGTTCCTGCCCTGGAAACGCTGTGGCAATACTTCGGGGCAGGGCCCAAATTTCGTCATAGGTGTGACGCTCCCTACAAATAACCCGCGGCCGGGTCCCGCTTCATGCGTTTATTTACCAGTCTGCATGATTCGACTGGGGCAGTCGGCTAGCACCGCGACTCGGGAATGGCGGGTCCGTCAAGCCCGTGACCCGTGCCATGGGGTCTCCCTGCCATTTCGTCTCAATCTGTATCCAGACCTCGTCCTTTCCAATGCTTTTTTTTCCTCAAGCCCGCATGAAGGCCGCGGGCAGTCGGCAGGCGCCGCGACTCGGGGATGGCGGGGTCGTCGAGCCCGTGATTCGTGCCTTGGAATCCCCCTGCCAGTATTTTTTTCAATCCTCTGTAGGTCCTGGTGAATGCGCTCTCCTTGTTCGTCGCTAGTTTTGCCCAAGTTTTCGGGGAAGAAATCCAAATGTGAGTGGAGAAAATGTATTTTTAGTGACATCCGAACTCCCATTTTTCGATAATTTTTCAAGAGTCCTCCAACTATTTTTATGTAGGATTTTACAGAGGATTGAAAAAAATTATAAGGGCTTTTGGGATGAAGGAATGTTGAGTGACTATTGCTGGTCCCTTATACGCGAAACAGATAGTAAACAATACAAAAGGCTCAGTTCAAATTCTGTTCATTTTTAAAGTTTAAATTGGTTTTAGCTTTAAAGATAGGTTTAAAATAGAATTTAAGTTTTATGTTTTTTAAGCCAGTTTTACCAACATACACAATTCGAACTGAAATATACATATGAACGAGCGAAGAATATACCAAAAATAAAAATTCGTTTTTGTCATTTTCAGCGAAAATCCTCATAAAATTAGAACGACGCAACGGATTTTTTTTGTTTTAGGCTCAAAACTTTTCCAATTGATTGTTCTTTCATTCAAAGTATTAAGACCTGGAATACCAGCCTTGGTTTGGAAATTATAACCATTTGAATTTCAAGTTTTTAAACAAAATCGCTAAAAATTGGAAATCAGCATCGCGTTTTTTGCCCTATAGCTTCCAAGTTACTGAATCAATTCCAAATTTGTGTGTAAAGGATATGTTGCGTTGTCATTCCTCTTTCATATGAGTACCAAAACCTTTGGAATCGGTTAAGGCATATAGGGTCTACGACCTCATTATTGACATAGACTATAGGTAAAAATGTCAAAAACCGTTATTTAACGATTTCTCAAAAACTTGACGTGATAGAGAAAAACGGGTACCAGATTCGGAATCAGCACGAAAAATTCCTATTGGGTCGCTATCCAGTTTTTCTGGTCCAAAAGTTGGCCTTTATTTGTAAACTTGTGTAATAGTAATAATATTAATAGTAATAATAATAGTAATAGTAATAATAATAGTAATAGTAATAATAATAGTAATAGTAATGATAATAGTAATAGTAATAGTTATAATAATAATAGTTATAATAATAATAGTAATAATTTTTTTTTTTTTTTTTCGAGGCTGGGGTAAGGAAATGTCTTCACACACTCATAGAGACAGCTCTCTATGAGTAGTGCAGGGTTCGCAATCCGAGTGGATCTCGGACTCGCTGACCTGCTAAAACCTTCCCCTTTTCCAGGATAAAGAACGTGGCCCGAAACAACCTGGTAGTGCGGTATTACTTCGGGCCACGCTCATCCTGTTTGAAAGATATTAAAAATATCTTATTGCGCTGCTGTTGTGCCTGTGTCCAGGCGCCTCTTTTTAACACGGAGTACTCTTTCGACGTGTTTTGCCACTGCAGACCAATTTTACTCACTCTTCAGCATCAATGCTATGGCGTTTTCTGGAGTCCACATGCCACCGATCTGGGCCTCTAGTGTGAGCCTTTCTGCTGACCACTGCGTACATTGAAAGAATGTATGCTCAGCGTCGTCTTCGTCTGCATCACCATATATACAGGATTGCTCCTCGCAGATTCTCATACGGTACAGGTATTTGCGGAAATACCCGTGCCCTGAAAACAGCTGGGTGAGGTAGTAATTTGCCTCCCCGAATGTTCTCTTTACCCACGTGCGCAATTCAGGGATGAGTCTAGCTGTCCATCTTCCATCATCATGGTTTGTCCATCGATTCTGCCATTGCTCCATTGTGTGCTCTCTGGCGCTTGCATGTCCACTGTCGCGGTCGTCCTGGCGGTTTATCCAAATACGTCTTCTCTCTATAGCCATTAATTCTATGGGAATCGAACTGCTAATTACCAGCACCGCTGCCGCGGAAACTGTTCGGTAGGCTGATACTATTCTGAGAGCGGCTGTTCTCTGGACCGCTGCCAGAGCTTTACACTTCTGCTTCATTTCCAAAGCGCTTGCCCATACTTCGGATCCGTAAAGCAGGACAGCATTTACGACCGTCATCAATAGCCTCCGCCTGCTCTCTCTTGGACCGCCAATATTTGCCATCAGCCTGCTAAGTGTCGCTGCTGTCTTCGAGGCCTTTTCAACCGCATGGTTTATCTAAACCCAGAATGTCATTCTCGGATCGAGCCAAACACCCAGATATCTCACCGCCCTTTGCGTCATAAGGACCGACTCGCAAACTCGAAACTCGATCTCCAGGGGTATATGCTTCTTCGTGAGAATTATGAGTTCTGTCTTTTCGGTTGCCAACTCAAGGCCATGGGACTCCATCCAAATAATCGTGCGTCTCATAACCTGGTTCAACTTAAGTTGCGCTGTGCGCATGTCTCGCGCCTTAATGACTGCAACTACGTCATCGGCAAAGCCAACCAGATGCGTGTCTTCCGGCATCTCAATAGAGAATATTTCATCGTAGCTCGCATTCTACAGATCTGGGCCGAGTACTGAGCCCTGTGCCGCCCCAGAGGTAATGACTTTGCGCTTCTGGCCAACTTTTGTGTAATAAAGCAGCTCCCGGTCACGGAGGTAGCTACGGATCATTCGCATCAGGTACGGTGGCACGTTGAACCGGGTTTCAAGTGCATTTATAACGTCAACTCACTGCAAGCTGTTAAATGCATTCCTGACGTCCAGAGCCGCGGGAAGCACTACACGTCTTGAAAAGGCGTTGCCCTGTTCTGCAGCTTCCACGGATGCCACAACTTCCTTGATAGCACCAACGGTGGATTTCCCAGGTCGGAAGCCGTGCTGTCTACTAGACAGTCCTCCTGCGCTATCAATGGCTGCCGATATACGCGGCTTCATCATTTGCTCGAGTAATTTTCCTGTTGTATCGAGCATACACAATGGACGATACGCGTTGGGCGTTTCGGGATCGCCTTTCCCCTTGCTAATCAGCGTCAGCTGCTGTTTCTTCCATGCTTCCGGGAAGATCCCCTCCACTAAGCAATAGTTAAACATATCTAGCAGGTATTGTGGGTTTGAATCTGCTATTAGTTTATGCACCTCTGATAGGATGCCGTCTGGTCCGGGCGCCTTATTGCTCTTCAAGTAGCGCGCAGCAGCTCTGAGTTCATCATGCGTAAAGATCGGTGGTGTACCAGCCAAAGGTGTTTGCGGATCGCTCCGCACTGCATGGTCTGGAAAGAGGGAATTGACAATATTGTCCATTACCTGCTCCTCGAGCTCGGGGATCGGCGAAAGGGCCCCTAGCTTTCGCGTTACAATCTTGTAGCCAAGACCCCAAGGGTCGTTGTTTACGTCATTGCGCAACTCTTCCCATTTCCTTCTCTTACTGTGGTTGATAGCAGTCTTCAGGGATTTCCTGGATGCCTTAAGCGTTTCTCTTTCCGTTGAAGCATCGCCTCGGGCCCTAGCCTTCGTCATCTTCCTCCGTGCATGGAGACAGGCTCTTCGGAGCTCAGCGATTTTTTCTGTCCACCAGTATGCAGCTTTCCTTCTGGAGTTATGTGTAACTCTGGGCATCGCAGCTTTTGATATGCTTCTCATGGTGCGCTTCACCAAGTTTCTTTCTCCTGTTTCATGTGTGCTTCTTGTCATCTCTTCATTCAACACCTGTAGGAAAGCCTCAGGGTTGAGCTTTTTTACGGCCCATTTGCGCGTCGGTTTTCTGCAGGTGACTCGGTTGTGCCTGTCCCGAAACTCAACATTAAAGCATATGTATTGGTGGTCGCTGGCCGTATAATCCTCCAACACTCTCCAGTTCTTAAGCTTGTCGGCTATCCTCTCAGACACAAGTGTGATGTCCGGAATCGTGCCTTCACATCCGGGCCTTTGGAAAGTAGGAACATTCCCCGTGTTCGCAATAACAAGTCCAAGCCTGGCTGTCATGTCCAAAACTCGCCGTCCTCTTGAATTTGTAGTCATTGTGCCCCATTCTATGGCCTTCGAGTTGAAATCGCCAGCGATGACGAGGTTGCCACCCAACTGAAGCGCGTGGTCTTCTATAGCGTTTAACTTCGACTGAAATTCGTCGATACTATCGCTCGGAGTGAGGTAGAAACTCACTAGCGTGTAGTGGCGGCTGCGCGCCCATACAAAGCCGTTTCCGGCACCCCTGTCCAAGATAGGAAAGTCGCTGTTGCGTGGTAGCCAAATGGCTGCCGTTCCTGTGTTGTCTGGTAAAAAAGTACCATCGTCAATTGCACGGTACTGCTCGCTGATTATGGCAGCATCAGCATCTTTCTCAAGAACCAATTGTGGTAAGAGGGCGTCTGCTGTCCTACTCCTGTGCATATTAGCTTGTATGATTCTCATTATTTTCGGGCTTTACTCGATCCACATTTGCCTGAGGCAGGAATGTGGCTAACAGATTTAAGTCCCGCGTCAGAGCACACGCAGCACTTAGGCTTATTATTGCACTCCTTTTGTTTGTGGCCGGCCTCACCGCATCGAATGCAGAGGTTCCTCCTGTCTGGGCCCTTGCAGTTTGATTGTATGTGCCCCACATCAAAGCACCTGAAACAGCGCTTCGTTACAGGACTTCGGGTTCGCATCTTCGCCTTGATCCAGCCTATAGTTATTGAATTTTCCCCAAGGAGCTTTTCTGCTGCGGCTGTGGGTAACGTAACATACGCACGGACCATCTCTTGTCTGTTCGGTCTTATATATATATATAGTAATAATAATAATAAAAGAAATAATAATAATAAAAGAAATAATAATAAAAACAAGTAAGAAAGCTAAAGTCGGTCAAGCCCGACTTTGAAATACCCAGCGTCCCGACATTATGAGCGCACTATGTTTTGCTTCTCTATTTGTGGGCGTGGCAGTGGACGGGCCGCAAAAAAAAATTTTCCTACACCTTTCATTCGCCATGGTGAACCTATGTTGCGAATTTGAAGCTTCTACGCTTTTTACTTCGGAAGTTATGAAAATTCTCTATTTGTGGGCTTGGCAGTGGGCGGGCTAAATAAATTTTTGTTCCTACACCTTTCATTTGCCTTGGTCAACCTATGCTTCGAATTTGAAGCTTCTACGCCTTTTACTTCATAAGTTACGATAAGCCCTTATTTTTAGGCTTATTTGTGGGCGTGGCTCGAGGAGGGCGGCGTCCATTTTTTGCCAGGAAATGTCCCTTTCCGTAGTTAACCAGCACACCAAATATCAATGGAATGTGTTGAGTGGTTCGCAAGTTACATGCATTTTACTGAAAACACAATAAATTCATTTGTGGGCGTGGAAGTGGGCGGATGTCTCCCATTTTTACTTAGGATCATGCTCGGACCCCGCTTTACATGTCTGCCAAATTTCGACTTCATTGGTTCTGCCGTTTCGGAGGAGATCCGACCACGGACGGACGGACAGACGGACAGACGGACATGTCTAAATCGATTCAGTTTTTGATCCTGATCATTTCTATATATATTTTTCTATATCTCCGGAGCTTAATTCTCCCTGTTATAAGATTTGCACAAAACTAATATACCCCGCTTACGCTGGGTATAATAATAATAGTAATGACAATGATTTGCGTTATTATGTCACAATCCGTTCGAGAGCACGAAATAGTTTCAGTATTTTTGAATTTCATTATTTTTAGAACCAGAATATAAATAAATTTTCGAATTTTGTACATAAACAATTTGGATTGGTGTGGAGAGGGTTTTTTAAATATTAAAAAAAAATTTTTTTTTTTTACATCAGCTTACGCAGGGACTGTAATTGTTATAAGTTTTATTTTTTAAACTCAGAAATAATCATTTTTTCTTGATTTTTATTTTTTCTTTAAAAAATAAAACTTAAATTTCGTTTTATATTTTTTCGCTTAAAAATATAAATCAATTTCTGATTTTTTATGTTTTCGATCAAATATAAAACTTAAATTTCGAGTTCTATTTTTTCGCTCGAAAATAAAACTTAATTTTGGAGTTTTAAATTTTTACTTGAAAATAAAAATCAATTTATGCAATTCGACATCATAATAGGCCTATTATGATGTCGATTTTAAAATCATAATGAAGCATATTATGACACTAGATTTGAGAAAGTATAAAAAAAATTTTAAAACAAACAAAAAGCATGGCATACTACCAGGGTTTGTAATAAATTTCAAAGCGTGCAATAATAAATTTCAAAACGCACGCATTTCAAAAAATACAAGGCAAGGTGTGCAATAATAAATTTCAAAATGCACGCATTTCAAAAAATACAAAGCAAAAAAAAAAGCAGAGCATACTACGAAGTTGTATAATAAAGAATTTCAAATTATGAATCTGTCAAATAAAAATAAAAATTTTCTTCACAAAAAAAACGTTTTCTTAAATTTAGGTTAAAATCTAGTTTGAAATCTTATTGCATAAAATATTGTTCGGCACTCGTGTCGAAACTCAGCTTTTTTCGCACTCGTGGTATTGTAAAACGAGGCGCAGCCGAGTTTTACAACATTTACCACTCGTGCAAAAAAAAGCTTCATTTCGACACTTGTATCGAAAATATCTATTCTGATTTTTATTTTTTCGCTCGAAAATAAAACTTAAATTTTGATTTCTATTTCTTTTTGCTTAAGAATAAAAATTAATTTAAATGATAACTTTTAATTATATACACGTATATAATATCTTTATATCTTCTTACATATGGGGCATTTCACGTCAAGTGTACCCGCTCAAAAATCTTCATACCTGGGATTTCGATGAAACTTGGTGGAAATGTTGCGCTATGAGAGTACATGAATTGTGCAAAAGGAGGAGGGGAAATATTGACCGGGTGCCTAGATACAGGGTGTTAAACTTTCGGTCCTTTTTGTATTCAAAAAATTCTACGTCTCGCAAATTGGGAAATGAAAAAAATGTGATAGGATTTTTATAGATTTTTGTCTGCTCTTTCCGAAAAAAAAAATTACAATTCCCAGAAATTATTTTTGATGCACAAAAAAACTGTTTTTATTCTTATAAGCAATTTTTCGTCGAATGCGACATTTTTGGTATTTTTTTAAATAATTTTAAACGAAAGCTGAGCTTTTTTTCTATAAAATGACATCTTAAACAGGATGGAATCTCCAAAACTAACAACTCAATGGAGGTGTAGAACCCAGCGCGACCCACGCGCCAAGCACGCAGAAGCCGCTATTCAGCTGTGGCTGCTGAACTTTTCCAATTTGCGAGATGTAGAATTTTTTGAATACAAAAAGGACCGAAAGTTTAACACCCTGTATCTAGGCACCCGGTCAATATTTCCCCTCCTCCTTTTGCACAATTCAAGTACTCTCATAGCGCAACAATTCCACCAAGTTTCATCGAAATCCCAGGTATAAAGTTTTTGAGCGGGTACACTTGACGTGAAATGCCCCATATATAATATAATATAAAAAAATAATAAAAAACGTGTTTTTGTGTCGTCGCTAACTGCCCAAACGCGGCATCCGATTTTATTCAAAATTTCAGGATTCGTTGAGGATGGTCTGTGAATAGGTTATGTCAAGTTTGAACGAAATCAGTCAGCAGTGGTTCTCACAGTCAAAATCTGACCACAGCAGCGATTCGCGTCACCCGATTTTATTTAAAATTTCAGAGTTCGTTAGGGACGGTCTGTAGATAAGTAGTTTATATGAAGTTTATACGAAACCGGTGCACAGTGATTTTCACAATTTTGGATATTACATTTGGCAGCTGAAAACAGTGCTCTATTATGGTGCATATAGTATAAGTAACCATACCATATGTTCGTTTTTTCGCTGGACAGTCTGTTTTTTTTAAGCCGATACAGCGGTCATGCGAAAATATTTGAAATCATGATTTGTCATGCGATTGTATTTTTTTTTTAGAAATATGCCCACAGCCCATCATTTTTTGAATTCAAAATTTTCAAGATCCGACAAACGACGAGTACCATTGTGAGGGGTAGGTTCTTAACATCCACGCGCTTCGGCTCGCCTACAAACCAAAAAATTGCCGGCAATAGTTGCCTTCATGATACAAGAAAACAAGATAGCGCCACTTCAGCCCGATGATGTCACAAATACAAAATTAGAGCTTCGTTGTTGTTGTTTTGCATGTTAAGCCCAACGTCACAACTATACTTTAGCATTGGAAACAACAACAATGCGAATGCTTTAAAATAGCGGTACCCGAAGTGGCGCTATCTTGCTCTCTTTGTATCATGGTTGCCCTAATGTAAAAGGGCACATTGACAAGTTTGATTTAAATCGGGTTGTTGTGACGCAGAAGATTTTGATGAAGAATAATTGTTTTTTATTCACTTAAAAACTGGTGATTTGCAATCTCAAAGCTTAAATACTTTGTTGTATTTGGAAATCTCACAATTGTTAGTTCTGAGTCCGAAAAATTCAATTTGTTTGAACAGAAATAAGGGATTTTTGTGTAAATATATACTTAACAAGTAAGAAAGCTAAAGTCGGTCAAGCCCGACTTTGAAATACACAGCGTCCCGACATTATGAGCGCACTATGTTTTGCTTCTCTATTTGTGGGCGTGGCAGTGGGAGGGCAACATAAATTATTTCCCTACACCTTTCATTCGCCTTGGTGAACCTATGTTGCGAATTTGAAGCTTCTACGCCTTTTACTTCGGAAGTTACGAAAAATCGTTATTTGTGGGCGTGGCAGTGGGCGGGCCAAAAAAAATTTTTTTCTAGACCTTTCATTCGCCTTGGTGAACCTATGTTGCGAATTTGAAGCTTCTACGCCTTTTACTTCGGAAGTTATGAAAATTCTCTATTTGTGGGCGTGGCAGTGGGCGGGCTACATAAATTTTTGTTCCTACACCTTTCATTTGCCTTGGTCAACCTATGCTGCGAATTTGAAGCTTCTACGCCTTTTACTTCACAAGTTACGATAAGCCCTTATTTTTGGGCTTATTTGTGGGCGTGGCTCGTGGAGGGCGGCGTCCATTTTTTGCCAGGATATGTCCCTTTTTGTAGTTTACCAGTACACCAAATATCAATGGAATGTGTTGAGTGGTTCGCAAGTTACAAGCATTTTATTGAAAACACAATAAATTCATTTGTGGGCGTGGCAGTGGGCGGATGTCTCCCATTTTTACTTAGGATCATACTCGGACCCCAAAATACATGTGTGCCAAATTTCGACTTCATTGGTTCAGCCGTTTCGGAGGAGATCCGACCACGGACGGACGGACAGACGGACAGACGGTCAGACGGACATGTCTAAATCGATTCAGTTTTTGATCCTGATCATTTCTATATATATTTTTCTATATCTCCGGAGCTTAATTCTCCCTGTTACAAGATTTGCACAAAACTAATATACCCCGCTTACGCTGGGTATAAAAATGTGTCCGTTTTTTGTACATTTTTTTCCAAATTAGCGTACAGCAAAAAAAAAATTTTTTTCACATTTTTCCGTTGTTTTTGCAGAAGGGAGATGGTAACGTTAAGCATAAGAGATGATTAGAACTGGAGTAATGCCCGAAATTTTGAACCTTTTCTTTTTGGGAAAAGTGAATTTTTTCTACTGGGCCGATCTTCAATCAATTACGGGGAAAGATCGGCCATGACCACAATTCGCGCCATTCGCGAAATTTTGACTTTCATTATTTTAAAGAAAAAAGTAGGCTCTAAATTGAAAAGAATCACTTTACCACAAACCGCGAAAATTGAATGGTAACTGCGCAGAGAAATTGACAAATTTTAAACCATTTAGCTTGAAATTGTGAAATGGGTATCGTGTCAAAGCTGTTAACGCGTAGATAAATGTACGATATAATTTGGAAAGAATGGCTTCACAAAAAAGTTCTTTATTACGGTACAATTTGACCATGACCACCAATCGCGAAATTTTGCAAAATTTTATTTTTTTCCATTGTACCATAAGAGAGAATTATATTATATATGGCTGCTATATTCACGATTCAAAATGATGCAAATTATATTTTTCAAAATTGCACGAATGGTGGCTATGGCCAAAGTTTAACTGTAAGAGGACTTTATATCTAGCTGCGAAACACTCAATTCAACATAGTGCAAATCAATTTGTGATCGACAGACAGACATGGCTAGATCGACTCCAGAGGAGTGATCAAGAATATATATATAAATATGTATATTAGGGCTGCTCTTAACTCTATGGAGAAATTTTGTAGCGAGTTTCTGATCGGTCTCAGGGTCCAGAAGTGTTCCATTAGACATGGAGGAGAAACGTGAGAAATTTGGAGGCAATCGGATAACGGGAACCCGTGGCAGTTTTCAATTGAAGTTTGGGAAATTGGCAAAAATAGAGAGGAAACGGCCCTTAACTCCCCACAAGGCGCCCCTACGGATATATAACGTATGGCCAACCCCCATTATTTTTTTACTCCGAACATTTTTTCTGAACAACCCTACCCCCTATCTCCCCTCCTTAAGGGGGCTCCCATACAAAAATAATTTTTAAAAAACTTTTCCCCCCATCTTCCTAACTAGCCCCAGAGTGCTCCTAGAGGAGTCAAATGTATAACCGACCCCCATTAACTTTGGCCCCCTAACATTTTCTCCCAACATACTTAACCTCTATCTCCCCCCCTTAAGGGGGCTCCCATATAAAACTACCTTAATTTGAGCAAAAATTCATACAAAATGGCCGTCACTACAGTCAAACCCCTCCTAGGTAGCTGATATATATGACCGACCCCCATTATATTTTTACCCCAAACATTTTTTTCAAACATACCTACCCTCTATCTCTCCTCGTTAGGGGGGTCCCCATACAAAATTAGGCTTAAATTAAAGAAAAATGCCTCACGAACTTCAATCTATAATATAGATGCCGTAGGAACAAGAAAGAGCATGTTCAGCATGCATATTCGAAAAATTTACAAAATTACCTTTTAAACGAGCCTAATATGAAGAATATTGGATTAGTTTTTGGTGTGTTTTAATAATATGATATATTTTATTACCTTTTTTTTTAAACTGAATTTTGGGTTCCATCCCCTAACTGGCCAAATAATGACCCTAGAAGAAAAAAAATAAATTTTCGAGTCAAATGCCGCAAACCTCAATCTATGACGAGTTTTTTGAGACTATAACCATTAAAATCGGTTAGTGGTTTCTATTCATAAAATTAATTCAAAACAAATATTTTTTGAAACGCATTATTCACTGTTTTTACGTTCGTTTCTTAGGTCTTTGCATGTCTCTCTCGGTCTGTACGCATGTCTCTCTCGGTCTGTACGCATGCAAAGACTCAAGAAACGAACGTAAAAACAGTGAATAATGCGTTTCAAAAAATTTTTTTTTGAATTAATTTTATGAATAGAAACTACTAACCGATTTTAATGGTTATAGCCTCAAAAAACTCGTCATAGATGGAGGTTTGCGGCATTTGACTCGAAAATATATTTGTTTTCTACTAGGGTCATTATTTGGCCAGTTAGGGGATGGAACCCAAAATTCAGTTTACAAAAAAAGTAATAATTATAACATATTATTAAAACATACCAAAAACGAATCCAATATTTTTCATATTAGGCTCGCTTAAAAGGTAATTTTGTATATTTTTCGAATATGCATGCTGATCATGCTCGTTCTTGTTCCTACGGCATCTATATTATAGATTGAAGTTCGTGAGGCATTTTTCTTTAATTTAAGCCTAATTTTGTATGGGGACCCCCTTAACGAGGGGAGATAGAGGGTAGGTATGTTTGAAGAAAATGTTTGGGGTAAAAAAATAATGGGGGTCGGTCATATATATCAGCTACCTAGGAGGGGTTTGACTGTAGTGACGGCCATTTTGTATGGTTATACATTTGACTCCTCTAGGAGCACTCTGGGGCTAGTTAGGAAGATGGGGGGAAAAGTTTTTTAAAAATTATTTTTGTATGGGAGCCCCCTTAAGGAGGGGAGATAGGGGGTAGGGTTGTTCAGAAAAAATGTTCGGAGTAAAAAAATAATGGGGGTTGGCCATACGTTATATATCCGTAGGGGCGCCTTGTGGGGAGTTAAGGGCCGTTTCCTCTCTATTTTTGCCAATTTCCCAAACTTCTATTGAAAACTGCCACGGGTTCCCGTTATCCGATTGCTTACAAATTTCTCACGTTTCTCCTCCATGTCCAATGGAACACTTCTGGACCCTGAGACCGATTGAAATTCCATTTCGGGAATTAAGAGCAGCCCTAATGTATATACAATATATATATGTCTATATCTATCGCGACTCCTTTAGTCTGTTACAAACTCCGTGCCAAACTTAATAGGTATACCCTTTCCTTCGGAAAAGGTGTAATATAGGTTTCCCAAAAATTAAATAAGTAATACTGATCAAATTGATTTTTATTTCTGAGCGAAATAAAATTCAAATTAAAATTTGATTGTAAAAGATCAAAATCGAAGTTTAAGTGTTATTTTTAAGCGAAAAAATAAAAATCAGAATAGATATTTTCGATACAAGTGTCGAAATGAAGCTTTTTTTTGCACGAGTGGTAAATGTTGTAAAACGAGGCGCAGCCGAGTTTAACAATACCACGAGTGCGAAAAAAGCTGAGTTTCGACACGAGTGCCGAACAATATTTTATGCAATAAGATTTCAAACTAGATTTTAACCTAAATTTAAGAAAACGTTTTTTTTGTGTGTAACACCCAGAACCAGTCGAGATAGACCATACAAAATGTATATAGAAATGATCAGCGTCACCAGGAGATTCGATTTAGACATGTCCGTCTGTCTGTCTGTCCGTCTGTCTGTCTGTCTGTATACAGTTATCTTATCGAAGGAGTTGAGCTATCTTGACAAAATTTGGTATGCGTGCTCACGGGGACATGAGTAAGAACAAGTTCGAGAATGGACCCGATCGGACCATTTTTAGGGGTACCTCCAGTACTAGGGTCTGTTACGAAAATCACAAAAACTGCTCTAAACTCGAAGTTTTTCAACATATTTTGATGAAATTTGATATTTGAAAATGTTTCAAGGCAAGTAATACGGTTTCCAAAAATTTTAAAAGTGGGCGTGGCAGAAGGGCGTTTTTCGAAAATGGTCCCCTACACCCGAACTTCAAATGGGACTTGAACGAAAGTTGGCACTTATGCTTCTTTTGTAGCCATAAACATTCTCCCAAAAAATTTCCTGGATCGGTCCATTATTAAGGGTACCTCCAGTACTAGGGTCTGCCACAAAAATCTCAAAACTGCCTCAAAATCGGACTTTTTCCAAATATTTCAATGAAACTTAGGATTTGAGCGTATATCTAAGCCTCCGATTAGAATTCCAAAAAATTGGAAAAGTGGGCGTGGCAGAGGGGCAGTTTTCATAAAGAAATATAACAAAAGTCGGTGTACTGGGCCCCCATATGGCCTTAAACACCTCTTGATATTAAAAATTATTTGAACACGTGTGTCTGTGTCGGGTATTCTATTGTCAGGCTCGCCTGACTATAACACCCTTACTTGTTTTATTGCTGCAAACATTTTAAGCAGCTGTCCTCAGATACGAGAAGGGGCAAAGCCAGATGGTTGGCCAACTGGAATGTTCTACACTCCAGTAACACTGTTAACCTAAATATTTCAACGACTATTTGTCATCGGGGGATTGCACAGATGGGGGGCTGAGCTTGAAAGAAACTGAAATCCCTTTCGGGTTACCAATACAACGAGGTATTCCCGAACGAATGCTATTGCAATTGCTGCTACTTTTCCCCTAGACCTAATGACAATTGTTTGCGTCTCGGAACTCCATTGAAGAATATGCGAATGTGTTAGTTGGGCTGTATTGTTACTCAACTGACACAATATGTTTGCAATTTGCAAACGCGCACATTCATGACCATACAGTGGCGTAGCGAGACATTTCGGCGCCTGGGCCAAGATGAGGCCATAGTAGAGGAAATGCCCACGGTCTTAATAGGAAGACCTTTATAAAATTAAAAATATTATTTGGCGCCCGGGGCGGCTGCATCCGCCGATATCCCCCCTAGCTACGCTACTGTGACCAAACGACACAACGCGTTTGGAATAACTTTGAATCATCTGGAACCCAATCTAACCACACCACGCCAAACTAAACCAAACCAAAACCAAGGCAAACTTAACTAAGCTGCATTGAACTGAGCTGAGCTGATCCAAGGGATAAACACACACGCACACATACGCATTTATCCTTTTGCCCTGTTTTCATTGTGTGCTGTTATCTCTTGAAATCGGTTCAGTTTACATTTGTGATAAGGAAGTTTGGTTTTCGGCGTTTAGGTGACTGATTCCGGGCGCATAATAAACGGTTTTGCAACAATAATTGTCATTGTATCGATATATTGCATATTTCGACAGTGATTGGCGAAATTCATCCGGGGCTCTGAGGATAAACGTGAGCATGCAAAGTGTTAATGATTAAGTAGCTAGCTTGGTGTTAAGCTGTTCTTCGGCCCAAAATTCATGTGAATTCCGCGGCTTGGAGATGACAAAACTTCGACAGGAATATAACATAAAATCGACTAAGTTTTTCATTATTTCTTTTCGACGATTATCTATGAACCTAAAAATGTACCTGTATTTGGAGAACTGGCTGAAGGACTACCACGAACTGACGAAGACTTTAAAGTTCTTATAAGTTTTTTTATAATTTTATAAATTTGTTTTTGAAAAGGACTTAGAAAGGATTCGAAGGCCACCAAATTTCTCAAAATCCAAGCACAAATTTTTGTGATATTCGAATTTGCCCGATACTTGTGTTCCAAAAATATCTGGCAAAATTTTACTTTTATCCGTTAAAATAAAAGGCAAAAAATAAAAGCTATATTTTTCCCTTTACTCGAACTAAATAAAATATTATATAAAAGGCATCCAGAATTTGAGAAGAAGAGGTCACCAGGATCACAATGGTAACATTCTTTTTGTCCTCCGACATTTTTTATACCCGACACACTCTGTGTCGAGGGTATATTGCGTTTGTTGGGTTGTGTGTAACACCCAGAACCAGTCGAGATAGACCATACAAAATGTATATAGAAATGGTCAGCGTCACCAGGAGATTCGATTTAGACATGTCCGTCTGTCTGTCTGTCCGTCTGACCGTCTGACCGTCTGACCGTCTGACCGTCTGACCGTCTGTCCGTCTGTCCGTCTGTCTGTATACAGTTATCTTATCGAAGGAGTTGAGCTATCCTGATGAAATTTGGTATGCATGCTCACGGGGACATGAGTAAGAACAAATTCGAGAATGGACCCGATCGGACCATTTTAAGGGGTACTTCCAGTACTAGGGTCTGTTACGAAAATCACAAAAACTGCTCTAAAACCTGAGTTTTTCAAGATATTTTGATGAAACTTGGTATTTGAACATGTTTAAAGGCAAGTAATATGATTTCAAAAAATTTGAAAAGTGGGCGTGGCATAAGGGCGTTTTTCGAAAATTGTCTCCTACACCCGAAATACAAATGGGACTTAAACGAAAGTTGGCACTAATGCTTCCTTGATAGCCAGTAACGTCCTCCCCAAAAAAATTTTTCGATAGAACCATTATTGAGGGTACCTCTAGTACTAGGGTCTGTCACAAAAATCCCAAAAATGCCTCAAAAGCGGACTTTATTGAAATATTTCAATGAAACTTAGAACTCAAGCGTATATATAAGGGTCCGATTAGAATCTCAAAAAAATTGAAAAATTGGGCGTGGAAAATGGGCGGTTTTTATAAAGAAATTTAACAAAAGTCGGTATATGGGCCCAATATGTCCTTAAACACCTCTTGATATTAAAAATTATTCGAACATAAGTGTCTGTGTCGGGTATTCTATTGTCAGGCTCGCCTGACTATAACACCCTTACTTGTTTCTATCTGCCTTTTTACCTCAAAAAATTTTTTGATAACTGTTAGTTTATTTACTTTTATAACTTTATTTTGTATTATTTATTTGTTTCGTTCAAAGCTTTTGCCTTCATTTTTCAAATCGAAATTTCTTTACTGACTCGAAAGGAAACCAAATGAAAATATTAATATTTAAGGACCAGGCTTAACACAACGAGCTGAAATTTATCCATATTTTAATGCACAAAAAGTTATTTTGGCTTGCAAAAACAAAAAAAAAAACAAGTAAGGGTGTTACAGTCAGGCGAGCCTGACAATAAAATACCCGACACTGACACATGTTTAAATAATTTTTTTACCACGCCCAAAAACAGGACCACTAGGTAAGAATATTCAAGAGGTTTTTAAGGCTATTAGGGGCCCCATATACCAACTTTGTCAAATTTCTTTATGAAAACCGTTCCTTTTCCACGCCCACTTTTCCACTTTTTTTGCAATTCTAATCTGAGGCTTAGATATACGCTCAAATTCTAAGTTTCATTAAAATATTTCGCAAAAGTCCGATTTTGAGGCAGTTTTGGGATTTTTGTGACAGACCCTAGTACTGGAGGTACCCTTAAAAATTGACCGACCAGGGAAATTTTTTGGGAGTATGTTAACGACTTCAAAGGAAGCATAAGTGCCAAATTTCGTTTAAGTCCCATTTGAATTTCGGGTGTAGGGGACAATTTTGAAAAAACGCCCTTATGCCACGCCCACTATAAAAATTTTTGGAAATCGTATTACTTGCCTTGAAACATGTTCAAATATCGAATTTCATCAAAATATGTTGAAAAACCTCGATTTTAGAGCAGTTTTTGTGATTTTCGTAACAGACCCTAGTACTGGAGGTACCCCTAAAAATGGTCCGATCGGGTCCATTCTCGAACTTGTTCTTACTCATGCATACCAAATTTCATCAGGATAGCTCAACTTTTTCGATAAGATAACTGTATACAGACAGACGGACAGACGGACAGACGGTCAGACGGTCAGACGGACAGACGGACAGACGGACATGTCTAAATCGAATCTCCTGGTGACGCTGGTCATTTCTATATATATTTTGTATGGTCTATCTCGACTGGTTCTGGGTGTTACACACAACCACACAAACGCAATATACCCTCGACACAGAGTGTGTCGGGTATAATAAATTACGTTGAGTGAACTTGCTTGAGTATTTGAAAATATTTTAAAATATGCAACGGGCCCTTGATTAGTCTTGTACTTGCAAATAATACACATAAAGTAAAATCTGAGAAACTACACTTTTTTGCTTCAGATTTCTTTAAAAGCACCAGGTAGAAAGGTCAGTTCTCTATTTTTGTCAAGGCCATTTCTTTAGGTCCATGTTTTCTTTTAGCTAGGTCAACACATGACATTTGTAATAGGTAAATATACTAAAATGTAAGGGTAGGCTTAGATGTTATAACTTCATGTAATATTTAAATAGCTATAGAAAGGATATATGCACTAAAATGTGATAAGAAAACATAAAAATTAGACCACAATCTTTTGTAAACCCAGCCACTTGCCCTCTTTTGCTGCTTTAACTGCGTAGGTATACAGAAAAATCTACCACTTTAGGATGAGTTGAATAATTAAGAAAATGATGTCAGCAGGATTTCTTACTGCTCTTAGAAAATAAAAACAAAATTAAACTGAATTGACTAGATAAAAATTATATGAGCGCGCGGATTATGGAATATTTAATTAACGTTCTACATTCCGTATGAGTGATGCCTTTTGTATGGAATTTCGGACAAATGTACCACATACGCAGGTCTACCCCATCATATCAATACTGGGAGGATCTACTATGTACCCTTGTATTTGTTTGAATATCACACTGCTGCGGCATCTGATTGAAATATTTTTTTCTTTTAAATGAAAGTAAATACTAAGGGGTGTTTCTAAAAGCAAATTATAGAGTGGCGCGAAACTGGGAATACACTGAAAAAAATATTCAAAGTTTTCTTTTTAGTTTTGTGAAAAAAATTTTCTCAGTATAAAAATTTTTGGCTTCCTTGTTTTATTATCTAACAGAATCTGCTTAGATCGTCTCTTTATCTCAATTGGTTGTTGAGATATAAAATTTTGAAAAAAGCCTTAACAAAAAAGGATTTTCAGGGATATTTCAAGGACCGTTCAAATTTTAAATCTTATAAGTAGTCTCCACAGTATTTTAAGATGACATCGAAAAATCAACAAAATTTAAAAATTTCTTTCATTATGCCGCAACCCGCTAAACCCTTTTGTATGGACTGTCGAGTCATTTACCAGAAAATTTCAGTGGCATGCCAAAAAGCTGGCTTCAAATCTACAAACATATGTACGAGCTTGCTCTTATTACGTATGTTCGTAGCAAATGATTTTATACAAATACACGTACGTACATGAATAAATGCGCATATAAGTCTGTGCGTGTTTGTTTCATAGCGAACGAAGAACTGCAACTGACAGTCATAAAAATGTGCATCGAATCCTTGTAGGCTCTTCCGAAGGCATTTGTGATTGGCATGTGTATGCCGAAATGCATTGAAGTTGGCAAGTTCCAAAAGTTGATGAAATTTTTAAGCCTTGCTGGCATGCATATTTTTCGTCGCCATTTATTATGAGCATGACCGACATACGCAAGCACATACACAGAAAGAGAGGGAGAGAGAGAGACAGCAACAGGGAAAGACGGAAGGCTGGTTAAATAAAGAATATTGTTGTGTTTGCAGTAAACCGTAAATTGTTTTATACTGTGAGGTAATAATATTAAGTACAATTCATTGAGGGGAATGAAAGCCGAATGAATATGAGCCCATATGGGCTTTTATGGGCACTTAAAGGCTATTAATTATATCCTTTTTTGACATATGTATATACAAGTACTACTACGATACCGAAATACAAGCGGTGTACATTTCAAGGTAAGCAGGATAATCGACGGAAGTAAACTCGGCATTTATTTTGGCTCGAAAAAATTTTGTTTTAATTTTACTTTTTCAAATTGAAAAAAATCGACAAACAAAAACGTTATATTAAGGGTATATAAATTCGGATGTCCCTAACAAGTTTAAATAATATTTCTTTAAGGCATACCCTCTATTTTTTTTCTAAATGGTCCTTTTAGCTTAAATATGGGCATTTTCACAGAAATGTCAACCGCAGCAAAAAAAATTCAAAGCCTACAAAAGTATGTTGTTTTAACATTAATTTATAAAGAATCGATCAAATTTAACTTATGTAAACATATTCCACATTTATTCATAACACATTTTGAAATATTCAAATACAAAGTCGCACAAGTTCAAAAGTTATGTTTTGAATATTTCTCTTCCCGTTTTATTTTGATTAATGTTCGTAATGAGAGCCACTATGCTTTATTATTGGTACTTTTAAATCTCGGTTTATATTTACAGAATATAAGAAAAATGCAAAGGGAACGATGCAATTTCCAATTACAGTAAATTTTTTTCTTAACTTTATCGTATATTTTGCTGTAGCGTGCGACATTGAAAAATAACATTTGTTATCAGTGAGTCAGAGGTATTTGTGCAACGTGCCTCAAATATTCGTGGCAAATAGAAATTTGTCCTGCAAATTAAATTTAAAAAATGTTGCTGCAAAATAATCAACGCTTTGGTCCTGAGACATATTTAAAGTTTGTAGCGTGCGACATCGTAAGTGTAAAATGTATAAATTTGGCACCCTTGCTCCTAAAGCTATTTCAGGTTTTTTTTATTTACAACCTCATTTTTCTGCAAGAAACTCAACACCTAGAAAATTCATGCTCATATGGACTGATGCAGTAGTCGATTTAGAATAAAATAAGTTGAGAAAAATAATTATTTTTTACAAGTTTCAATCGAGAATGAATGATTGTTCCAGAAATGCAAAATTTTGAGTTGTACCACTTTAGTAGCAAAATGGAAGGTTATTCTTTAATATTAGAAATACTATTCACAGTTAAGTTAGTTTCTGTTCTTAATTTTTCTTGTATAGGATGAATATTCTTATTGTTCTTTTTTTCTTTGTTGAAGATATTTTAAGTTTATAATTTTTGTCTTGAAAATAAATATATATAATATATAAATATAATAATATCATATATAAATATATAATTTATATAATTTAGAAATATTTAATATATTTAAATATATATGCAAACATCAAAAGTCATTTATCATCATCTTCTCCATGTCCAATTAAATAAAAAGTACAAATTAAAGTAAAACATATGATGCAACAAAATGTAGCATTCGACATGTAGCGTGAGACAGTGATTAAAATAAAATAAAAAATTGAACTGCTCAATATTTTTGAATCAAATAAAAACCAGTTTTAAGATACATCAATGCACACCATTCAAAAATTAGTCGCATTAAAATAACGCCTCAAGTTTCGCTGAAATCAGTGGTTGAACTGTTCGCCTCATAACTGACTTCTGTTTTTGTAGCGTGCGAATGCCTTAGTTTTTTGTAATTACCCTGAAAACGAACAATTTCCAGAAATTCATCTTAGCACCAATTACAGTGCTAGTCAAGAGCTATAACTTCCGCCTTTTGTCCGAATAAAACAAAATTTTCGTTTATCACCATTTTCGTTTTGAATGCGTGCAAATGTGGCGTTCGACATCATGGAAATGCCCATATCCAATATTATTGGGATTGGATCACGATAACCCGTGCCGAATACTCTTCGCAGTTTGGTATGAAGTCTCTTCGAATTGAATTTCCCAAAAGTATGCATCGAAATATTTTGATATTGAAAATCGTGTGTTTTCTTTCAAATATTGCCACATAACCACGATATCAGAAATACATTGTGAAATTATGTTAATCATGCATCACAGTTCCAACAAATTTTCAAACGAAAATACTTAAAACTAATAGACAATTTTAGCCTTACATATTGACATGCATACCTTGAGGGTATAAGTATATCATATTAAAATTCAACGCTTAAGATTTATTAAGGTTCAAATATCTCTCTCGTTATACCCGACACACTCTTTGTCGAGGGTATATTGCGTTTGTGTGGTTGTGTGTAAAACCCAGAACCAGTCGAGATAGACCAAAAAAATATAAATAGATATGATTAGCGTCACCAAGAGATTCGTTTTAGCCATGTTCGTCTGTCTGTCCGTCTGTCTGTCTTTCCGTCTGGCTGTTTGTATACAGTTTTCTTATCGAAGGAGTTCAGCTATCTTAACGAAATTTGTTATGCAAACACACGGGGATATGAGTAAGAACAAGTTCGAGAATGGACCCGATCGGACCATTTTTAAGGATACCTCCAGTACTAGGGTCTGTTATGAAAATCACAAAAGCTGCTCTAAAACCGGATTCTTTCAAGATATTTTGATGAAATTTGATAGATTAACATACTCGTATTTAAAGCCAAGTTATAAAATTTTCAAAAATTGAAAAAGTGGGTGTGCCCCAAGGGCGTTTTTCGAAAATTGCCTCCTACACCCGAAATTCAATTGGGACTGGAACGAAATTTGGCAATTATGCTTCCTTTGTAGTTGTTGGAGTAAGAGATGGAGATAATAGGCACCTACCTTTTGTCTTTCGGGCTGAGCTGGACGACGTTCGTGGTTTTTTATTAATTTGAGAGACCGGCGGTTGCACGACGCGGATAGCTCGGGATTATACCGTTTGAATAAAATGTTAAAAAATTATAATTTGCCTTCGTGGCGAGTTTGATTAAGGAAAACAAAATAACTGAAAATTGCCTTCTTGGCGTGCTCTTATGGCTAATTGAATTCACTTTTCTTTTTTTTTCTTTTTTTTTCTTTGTTTTTGGTTTTGTTTTGTGTCACTTCAAATTTGGACTTTATATATGCGTTTGTTGTAGTTCTTTTTTTTTTATTTTATATTTTGGGTTTTACTTGTTTTTGCGGCGCGCGGGCGGATTGTTCACGCGAAGAGGTTTTTTTTTCTTTCAACGACCGTTTTTCTCGCGAGCACCAAACCGATTGAATAAGAAGTCGTCGTCGTCGCTCGATCTAGTGCGGTAGGACAAAAAGGTATTCGATTAGTTCGATTCTCGCCTAATTCTAAGGGCTCGGCTATCGAACGGCGGTAGCTGTGGTGAAGAACGAACAGTAGCCATAAACATTCTCTATATTATTAAGGGTACCTCCAGTACTAGGGTCTGTCACAAAAGTCTAAAAACTGCCCCAAAATCTCACTTTTTCGAAATAATTAAATGAAGCTTAGAATTTGAGCGTATATTTAATCCTCCGTTTAGGATTCGAAAAGATTGGAAAAGTGGGCTTGGCATAGGGGCGCCTTTCATTAAGAAATTTGACAAAAGTCAGCATATGTGGCCCCTTGTGGCCTCTTGATATAAAAAATTATTTGAACATCTGGCGGGTTTTCTCAATTAAAAGTACTGCGCGTTTCTAACTTTTTAAAACTTTACATCGACTCTCGATTTCATCGGGACTCAGACTTTTATATACGCAAGAAAAAGAAGAAGGCAAATTATTGTGCAGTAAAAAATTGCAAGTATTACAAGACACGCTCCACTCCCCGTCTTGTGATTCTGCCGCCATGCCTGATTTACCCTCATTTAAAATTGCTTTCACTTCAGATAGAAGCCGAACGAAATTTTTGCGATTTTTCGAGGTACTTTCAATCTTCAGCATATACTCATAGATGCCAGTAAGGCTCAAATCTGTAAAATTGAAACTGCAAAAATGGATCAAGCGTATAACATCAGTTATTAAAAAAAGGAGAAGAACAAAATTTTTGTTCCTTCAGTGCGTATATATACATATGGTTTTCTGTTTGTGTGTGTGCGTGTGAATTGAGGTAGTAAAAATCACGTTTGACAAAGTGCACTTTCTGATTCTTGCGACAATGCTGAACGCCAAAGTATTGCTACACTCCCGAGAGTCATGTATGCTTGTCACTGTTGCTTTTGCTGGTACCGTTTCTCTCCGTCTCTCTGCCACTACCGCTGCTGTTGCTTCTGCCACTGCTGCTGATGATGATGATGCAGAAAAAAAAGGATAATATGTATAAGTAAAGGGATACGTATCGAATAGGAAAAAGGCAGAAATAAATTGACACAATTTTCACATGATAGATTTGATGTGAAATGGATTTACTGTGCACTAGTGTAGCACAAGATAAGGCTAAAACGCTCGGGTGCACACAACCACACAGACACACACACACACACACACACACAAAAACATGCAGGCGCGCGTGCAATGTGCAATGTTGCCATTTAAGTTATGCTGGTGTATTTTTAAAAGTCAGCATTATCATAAATCGTTCCTGTTGCTTCTTTATTTCATGTTATTTTTGTTCTGTTCTGATTTGCTTCGTTTTGTTTCGTTTTGTTCTGTTTTGCTTATTTATTTTCCTTTCGTAGATACTTGGCAATTCAATTTATCGTGAATTCGATTTTTAATGGCTTCAATTAATACAGAGCTGCCAGAAAAACTCGTTATAAATGTATTCATTTTCATAGCAACTTGATTTTCTTTTTTTGCTTTCTTTCTTCATTTTTTTATTTATTTTTTTCTTTTTTTGTATGCTGCCCTCCTTATGTGTGTTTGTGTGTGGGTGGCTGAGTGTGTTTTTTATTGTTCGTGCTCCTGTCTTGCCAGTTTCTTTTGCCGCACAAAAGCCCGAAACATTTGTTCAACAAGCTGACAAATAATTGCTTTTCCCTATTTTTTCATACTCTTTGAACCGTTCAATGGAAATTTAAATGACTCAGGGCAAGTGTTACCACACTTCATTGTTTTGCAATATTTGCGCTTGTGTGGGCAAAGGCACTTTTCAGCGAGCTTCACGGAGTCTACATAGGTACGTGTGTTCTTGCATGCATGGGAACATGCAAATGCGCACACACACATAAATAAATATATACACACATCCACACAAGCTCGCTCACACAAATTCATGTATAGAATGTAGATACATGTACAATTAAATAGAAATATGTATGTAATCGAAGTTTTGCTCGAGTTTTGTGTTTGATTTTATGCTCTGACTCTTACCCTTACCCTTACGCTTACCCATTCCCGGGAACGTATCGCAAAGTCTCACAAGCTCCGATTGCAATGAATGCAAAGTCAACATATTGAATAATGATTGGTCGATATGTCCTTTTGTTCTATGAACGGGAATTTACACAGCTTATGGTATGTGAGATAGTATGCCCCCAAAATGTATGCTTCGAAGAGCTAAACGTTTCTTTTACGCTATTGTCATTGTCATTGCAGCCATTGTTATTTATTTTCAGGTTTTTTGAATTTTCTACGCCTTGGGTAGGCGATAAATTCTACCGAAAAGGAGAAAGCCAAAAAAAAAAACATAAATAAATAAAAAAAAAAAATAAAACAGAAAGGCAGAAAAAACAAGTAAGGGTGTTATAGTCAGGCGAGCCTGACTATATAATACCCGGCATCGACTATCATCTTTAAATAATTTATACAACACGCCCAAAAATAGGATCAATAGGAAATAATATCCCAGAGGCCATAAGGGGCCGCATATACCGACTTTTGTTCAATTTCTTTATGAAAACCTCGACCAAATTTCTGAGTTTTTTGAATTTTAAACGGATTAAATATATGCTCAAATTCCAAGTTTCATTCAAGTATTTGGTAAAAGATAGATTTTGGGGCAGTTTTGCGATTTTTTGTGGCATACCCCAGTACTGGAGGTACCCTTAATAATGCACCGATCAAGAAAATTTTTGGACAGAATGTTTATGGCTACAAAAGAAGACCGTTTTCAAAAAACGCCCTTCTGTCACGCCCACTTTAAAATTTTTTGAAAATCACATTATTTGCCTTTAAATTAAATATGTTCAAATGTCAAATTTCATAAAAATGTCTTCAAAAAGTCCGATTTTAAAGAAATTTTTGTGAAATTAATAACAGACCCTAATACTGGAGGCACCCCTAAAATTGGGTCCATTCTCGAACTTATTCTTACTTATGTCCCCATGAGCACACAAGATAGCTCAACTCCTTCGATAAGAAAACTGTATGCAGACAGAGAGACAGACGTACGGATATGGTAATGATATTTGGCATTGAGGTTTATTTTCATAAAATAAGGAAATTTTGAAAAATTTTTGAAAATCGAGCCATTCAACCCCCAGCCACCATGTAACTGGTGGACACAAATTAGTTCTAGAGGCTTGAAATTCGGAACAAAGTTTACTGTTGTGCTCCAAAATTGGAAAAACCTTATTTAAATTTGCTACCACTCCCACTTTTTGTGCTACGATCATTCAAAGTTGGTAAATATAGTACTTTTGAAACTCCTGAAAATCGCATAAAAATTCAGAAAATATTAATGAATGATATTTATTCGTAAAATTTAAATGTGTATTTAGCTCAAAAAAAGAAAAAAAAACATGGTCTAGCCCAAGGGGATGTCTTTTAATTACGAGGATTTTATTACTGTTTTCACGTTCGCGTCTAAACTTTTTCTGAACATCTATACAAACGTTACTTTTGAATAAGTACTTTTTAACTCCTATACTACACTTTTTTCAAGCGTATTTTTTGCACCCTCAGAAAATGTCTCGTAACTTTTGAATCTGCAGGGATTTTAACTCATTTTAAGATCGCACTGTCAGTAACAATATATAAGAAAATAAGGAAGGTATTTTTCTTCATTCTTTAAAAAACTCGATTTGAAAATGATCAAAAAAATGTAATACTCCCTTGCAAAGCACACAATTCGAATAAAAATTTCACAATTTTGGATTTTTATTTTTATAAGGTATTATTTTTCTTCAACAAAAATGATTTTTATTTTAATTTACATATAATTTATCTAAATAGTTCTATAGTGACTTGACACGAAAACTAAATTAAAGGCATATGTTATATACATTCGCAAAGATACATAGAGCCTTTTAAGACATCTGAAATAGACATCATAACTTGGGAATCTGCAAGCAAATTCTTTCAATAAGTATTTTGTTTTGTAAAAACTAGTAGTAAATAAAATAAATAAAAACAAGTAAAGAAGTTTACATCGGCTAAGCCGATTGCACACATACCTTTTCCTCAGCCTGAAATATGTTAAAACATTACCTTAACGAAAATTCCTGCCGTTCCTAGCTTGGATATCTATTTATACCTTCTAAGAGTCGAGATTATTATTAAGCACAAAATTTTCGCGGATGGTGAGCATGGTCAAATTTTAACCGTTAGAGGACATTTTGTCTAGCTGCGAAAACCTCAATTCAAAATAGTGAAAATAAAATTTTTGCGAATTTCGCGAATGGTGATCATGGTCAAGTTTTAACCGTTAGAGGACATTTTGTATAGCTGCGAAATCCTCAATTCAAAATAGTGAAAATAAAATTTTTGCGAATTTCGCGAATGGTGGTCATGGTCAAATTTTAACCGTTAGAGGACATTTTGTCTAGCTGCGAAATACTCAATTCAAAATAGTGAAAATAAAATTTTTGCGAATTTCGCGAATGGTGGTCATGGTCAAAATTTAACCGTAAGAGGACATTTTTTCTAGCTGCGAAAACCTCAATTCAAAATAGTGAAAATTAAATTTTTGCGAATTTCGCGAATGGTGGTCATGGTCAAAATTTAACCGTTAGAGGAAATTTTGTCTAGCTGCGAAAACCTCAATTCAAAATAGTGAAAATAAAATTTTTGCGAATTTCGCGGATGGTGGTCTTGATCAAATTTTAACCCTTAGAGGACATTTTGTTTAGCTGCGAAATACTCAATTAAAAATAGTGAAAATCAGGTTTTCGCAAATTTCGCGGATGGTGGTCTTGATCAAATTTTAACCCTTAGAGGACATTTTGTTTAACTGCGAAATACTCAATTCAAACTAGTGAAAATCAAATTTTCGCGAATTTCGCGGATGGTGGTCTTGATAAAATTTTAACCCTTAGAGGACATTTTGTTTAGCTGCGAAATACTCAATTCAAAATAGTGAAAATCAATTTTTGCGAATTTCGCGAAATGTGGTCATGGTCAAAATTTATCCATAATGGACGACTTTATTTGGTGGCAAAATACACAATCAGAAGAAGCAAAAAAATAATTTTTGTATTCAGATATGAGAATAAGAGAAAGAGTGTTTTTTTCTATTGTGTAGGATGATGACCATAGTTATAGCGATGTCGCAATTTTTTTTCAGCGAAAGCTTAAGTCTACATAGTAGCTATACACTCACCAAATTTCAATAAGCTGGGATGTATAGTAAAAAAGTTATCCAGGAAAAACGTTAAAAATCGTGATTTTTGAAACTTCTGAACCACTTCCCACGACCCAAGAAGGGACTACGAAAAAAATTTGTATGCAGTTTTTCGGACATTTACCTGGTTGAAGTCCATGCCAAATTTCAATATGATATCTTTCATGGCTTAGGAGTAAATTACGAAAAACTAAAGTGTGACCGACAGACAGACAGACAGACAGACAGACAGACAGACAGACAGACAGACAGACAGACAGACAGACATGGCTAGATCGATTCCTCTTGTCACCCTGATCAGGAATATATATATATGTCTATATCTACCGCGACTCCTTTGGTATGTTACATACACCGTGCCAAACTTAATATACCCTTTCCTTCGGAAAAGGTATAAAAACTGGAGAGGTCTGTTTTCGTAAATTTTTTTAAAATTTGTGAAATTCGAATCTTTTACTCCCAAATACTCAATTTTTCTAACTAACGCTTCTTTTTATGATGATTTAAATTAAAAAAAATCTTTTATGCAATTCGACATCATAATAGGCCTATTATGATGTCGATTTTAAAATCACAATGAAGCATATTATGACACTAGATTTGAGAAAGTATAAAAAAAAAATTTAAAACAAACAAAAAGCATGGCATACTACCAGGGTTTGTAATGAATTTCACAGCGTGCAATAATAAATTTCAAAACGCACGCATTGCAAAAAAAAAAAAAAGGCAAGGTGTGCAATAATAAATTTAAAAATGCACGCATTTCAAAAAATACAAGGCAAAAATAAGCAGAGCATACTACAAAGCTGTATAATAAAGAATTTCAAATTATGAATCTGTCAAATAAAAATTAAAATTTTCTTCACAAAAAAAACGTTTTCTTAAATTTAGGTTAAAATCTAGTTTGAAATCTTATTGCATAAAATATTGTTCGGCACTCGTGTCGAAATGAAGCTTTTTTCGCACTCGTGGTATTGTAAAACTCGGCTGCGCCTCGTTTTACAACATTTACCACTCGTGCACATATAGATTTGTTAATGTTTGATGAACAAATTTTTATTAAACCTTACGCATATCGAAGCGATACTCGCCATAGCAAAACTGTGCTTCGTACAATGCGTAACTTAAAGGGCGTAAAAATGTTTAACTAAAATACGTACGGACTTGAAACTTAGGATTTTACTTATCTAGAGTATTCTGAGGGACTCTGCAAAAAAAAAAAAATTTCGAAACAGATACTTTTGATTTTTATCATTTTTGGCCGCAAGAGTGACACTGTGTGACGCCTACCATTTCTATATATATTTTGTATGGTCTATTTCGACTGGTTCTGGGTGTTACACACAACTGCACAAACGCAATATACACTCGACACAGAGTATGTTGGGTAAAAACATACTTTTATCGTAGTGTGAGTGAATAGTTACGGTACGCAGAGGAGTGCATTAAGAAAAGAGAGCAAAAGATGATAATGCGGCTGAGAGTTGAAGCGATTTGTCATGGAGCGAGGGGCGAGGAATCAGTAGAGGGAAAAAGAGGGGCACGGGTTAGGGCTGAAAGTGGGTAAAATTAATGATGCTTCTTTTTATTGTTTTCTTGTAATGCTTTTGCTGCCATGCTTAGGCGGTTTGCTTAGTCTGTACGTATAAACACATGGATACACACTAAAATACATAAACGTACAAATATGCCTATGGTCCTATATGAAAAGAACGCAGTCGATTGTGATTGTGTTGCTCTGATAAAATTTAATGGAATTTTCCTTTTGTTTCGTATTATCTTCATTTGTACATGTATGCGTGGATTACTCGTTGATAAATATTGCACATAATTGATTGATTCTATATATGTGAATTGACTTTTATACCATAAATTACTTTAACAAGCTTAAAGTATTAAGCGAAGCTTTGTTTTTAATCTTCAAAAAAGAAAAAGAAAAAAGGAAGGACAAAAAACAATCATTGGAATTTCTTATATTTTTCCCCGCACTCTTTCTCTCAAAACCGATGAGGAAAAAGCCTCTTTCAGTCGAAAATATAAGCGTGCAAGGCTGTAGAATATTCGTGTGCCCGTGAGGCGTCTTCAATTTGGTTTTAAGGGTACCTCGGCAAATAAATTGTCGATGGTTCTAATTGAGGTAATCACTTATGAATTATATCTTTACTGTTCTCTACTTATGAACATCATGGCTTTTTCCTCATTCAATATAATTTAAAATGTATATGTTTATATATACAGTGAAATCTCCCATAAGCGGACACCGATGGTTGCAGATTGTGCTGTTCGTCTCCGCTTATGGGAGAGTACAAGAAAAAATGTTTGATTTTTAGAAGCTTTAATTTCATTTAGACATACGTAAATGTTCCTTTTTTTAGTTTTAATCAGAAATGTGATAACATTTAATTATTTTTTAAATTGTTGTAATTTTTATGTTTGTAGGTACATTATGGCGTTTCAGACGCTAAAAAAAAAGTTTTATTTCGAAGACGGCGAGGTCTGAAAAGAAAGATAAGGTAAAATGAAAGATTTGGGCATGATTTGCATTTTGTTTCATTGAGGCTTAGAGGCAGCCCTGTGGACTTGGCCTGTACCATGTTTCGATTCGTTAGTACCAAAAATTATGCTAACATCCGTTTCTGCAACCACTTCCGCAATTGCGTAGCTTCCACTATTGTGTCCGCATCCGAATAAGTTTCCATATATTCATCTGCATATGTCAAAACACCGTATCCGAAGCATCTCTGGAGGTAATAAAGTCCAGACGCAGGTACTAACGTCCGGATGGAGGTGCTAACGTCTAGAATATTTTTGCGGATCTTCGCAAATTTCTTGATAAAAATTTCTTCAGCTTAGATGCCAAGTTCACAGGGCTCTTAGAGGCGGGAATTTCTCTGTCCGGACAAAAAAAAAAAACTGTCTTTCTAAGGGCACTGGGAAGAGATCATATAGGTAGCCACAGCTTCGAACATTTTTGAGCCAACATCATCACATTTTTTTTTTATTGATGCTTAGAGCACTTCACTTTTCCGCGGAAAAAAATTTGTAGGAAAACGATTCATGGGGAATATTCATTTAGAATGGGGCTGTTCATCTTGAAATCGGCGCTCTGAAATTTTTAAATACTCAAATGGCACAAAATAGTCTTGTGCGAAATCCTTCAAACGGGGTGTAAGATTCAATGCCGTTGCTTTTTTCATTGCAGCTTGTTTTGTGTCCGCTAATGGGAGATTTTTATACCCAGCGTAAGCGGGGTATATTAGTTTTGTGCGAATCTTGTAACAGGGAGAATTAAGCTCCGGAGATATAGACATATATATATAGAAATGATCAGGATCAAAAACTGAATCGATTTAGACATAACCGTCTGTCCGTCTGTCCGTCCGTCCGTCCGTCCGTCCGTCTGTCCGTCTGTCCGTCCGTCCGTGGTCGGATCTCCTCCGAAACGGCTGGACCAATCAAGTCGAAATTTGGCACACAGGTATATCGGGATCCGAGTATAATCCTAAGTAAAAATGGGAGACATCCGCCCACTGCCACGCCCACTAATGAATATAATGTGTTTTCAGTAAAATGCTTGTAACTTGCGGACCACTCAACATATTCCATTGATATTTGGTGTACTGTTAAACTACGAAAAGGGACATATCCTGGAAAAAATGGACGCCGCCCTCCGTGAGCCACGCCCACAAATAAGGGCTTATCGTAACTTTTGAAGTAAAAGGCGTAGAAGCTTCAAATTCGCAACATAGGTTGACCAAGGCGAATGAAAGGTGTAGGAAAAAAATTTATATGGCCCGCCCACTGCCACGCCCACAAATGGAGAATTTTCGTAACTTCCGAAGTAAAAGGCGTAGAAGCTTCAAATTCGCAACATAGGTTCACCAAGGCGAATGAAAGGTGTAGGGAAATAATTTATGTTGCCCTCCCACTGCCACGCCCACAAATAGAAAAGCAAAACATAGTGCACTCATAATGTCGGGACGCTGGGTATTTCAAAGTCGGGCTTGACCGACTTTAGCTTTCTTACTTGTTTTTACTAGGAAATGTATCAAAAATTTCGAAATGAAGTGTCCGCGTTCGCTTATCTGAGCGTCCGCTTATTACACCGAGAGAAAAAGGTAGTTATATTAACTGAAAAAGCAGGTTAAAATAACCGAGTGCACCGTTAATTCTTAGCTTATGTGTAGTAGCGGTCGATTCAACAGTACAAACACAGTCAATAGGGATATAACTACCTGATGGTTGATATAACTGTCTCGCGGTTAAATCAACTGTCACCAGCGACTGGGAAAAAAAAACTTATTTTTTGCTTTGACTTTTTTTTACCTTCTTTTATTAATATTTTTTTTTTTAATTAAATTATTATATTTTTTCTTTATTTATTTGTTTCTTTTTAAATCTTTTTCTCTTTCATCTCTTTAAATTTTCTCGCCTCGGCCGAGCCTTGAACCGCAGACCACCACTTCGCTGGGCGAACGTCTTAGCCATTACGCTAAACGAACGAATTTAATTTGTTGGTCAAAACGCTCACTTGAGCTTATGGTTGCAAAATTTTTTGCTTGAAAAATAACTACACTCTGAACAAAAAATTAAATAAACTGTAAAATCTTAAAAATTTAGGAGAAAATTTTTGCCTTAGAAAAATTCAACTACACTCTGCCAGCAGGGATAGAACCGAAATCTCACGACGGTCAACTCAACAGCTTAAAAAACTGATCCATTGAAAAACTTCCCGCCGCCAGACAGGTTGATCAGAACCCCGAATCTCACGACGGTCTAACTCACAGCTTAAAGCGAATTTGAACTATAAAAAGTGACTATTTTTTAGACTGTTGATTTGAATGCGAACTTATTACCAGTGCTAAGTTGAACGGGGAATAGCAGTTAATTTGAACCACTAAAAAGTGACTATTAACTGTTTAACTGGTTGATTTAACAGTTCCTTATTTCTCAGTCGCGTTGTAGACGAGCGTTTCTGAATACAGTGTAATTTGACCACTCTTAAAAAATAACTTTGTTCTGAAATGGTTGATCCGCTTATGGGAGCAGTTCAGTAGAGATTTCACTCCCATGTAGAGAGCGTTTCCTGAACGTGTATGAAAATCTTAAAAAATAACTTTGGTGTTGGAAATTTGTCCGCTTATGGGAGCTGTCCGCCAGTAGAGATTTCACTGCACCCATATATATATATACCCTAATATATAAATTTATATTTTCCTGGGTCGTCTTCGAATTTTCGGAGCTTTTGACATAAACGACGAGTTGAAATGTTTTGCCTTATCAATTCGACGAGTTTAAAAGTGTAGTTTTTCGAAATCTATATAGCCCCGAAAGCTCCTCAGCTTATTTCCGTATTTCTATTCTCATATTCTCAATGGTTCGCAATGCCATTCGAAGTTTTTGACATAAACAAGGAATCGAATTCAGCGATCTTTTTCTTCTTCCTCGTCCCCTATATTTTCGTTTATTTCTTCTTTCTTTTTTTCTTTTTTTTTGTCTTTTTTTATTTGAACCTCAAGTTTCGTACTATCAAAAGCATATTAATTTTCTTACACTTTTGGGGGTAAATGGTAAATTTTCCATTTTGCTGTTCCACATTTTATGAGCACAATTTCGCTTCAATAAAACTCTTGAGCAGCTGATGCTGCAATTTTATTTCGTTTTAAAAGAAGAAAGCTCGAAGGAAGAAGTACGCTTCTTATATAGAGTTTTGCAAGGACATGAAAGATGTAGTTTATATAATTTTTTTAGTTTTATTTTTTATTTTGATATTTTTTCAGTTTTTCGTAAATTTTTTTCAGCTTTTCGTATTATTTTTATCTTTTATTTTTTTTTCGAAGCGATTTCTATGACTGTCCTTGGAAAGTCAAAAAAACAGTTGAGTCAAAAACTGTGCTTGTGATTTCTCACAACTGTTGCCAGAGTTCACATTTCAGCAGTTTTTCTTTTTCTTCGTTGAATCGAGTCTCCAAAGAGTTAAGGAATCGTTCTTGGTGCGTAATGGCGCCATTTTGGCGCTATATGTTCGAAGTTGGTTTATGTAGTTACGTATGTGCATATTCATGTTTGTGCTCTGTAGAGAGTCAGTATATGGCATAAGCAAAATGAGTTTAGAAAATGCCAAAAAGATAAAATATTTGGCAGCTTTCGAAGTAAATATGTACAAGGCTAAAGCATCATAATTTTGCTGAGAAGCAAAAAAGAAATTGTTGTTTGGGATAGAAAGTCGAATCTATGAATCCCTATTAATGCAAATAACTAATGCGTTAAAAAAAATCTTTTGTGGCTTTAAGAAGGTGAAAAAAAGCTTTGCTGAAAA